>CP139506.1:327799091-327985454 GCA_021014915.2 Artemisia tridentata subsp. tridentata | reverse complement strand
TTGTCTTTTGATGTTAGTTAATGGTACAAGAAACCAGGAAAAGCTACACTTGTAAATTACTCCAATCTGACCTGAGGTCCCAACGTGGGCGCGTTGGGTAATGGGTCAAATTGGGTCTGTGAATTGACCCGATAAATGATTAGACGTTTGTTATATATTCCATGGCTTTCAACCGATTTGACCTACTTAACCAGTTCCCTTTTTTGGATAATCTTATGATTGACTCCTTTGACCCGTATGAGATAAAACACAACCCAGTTGACCCGTCAATAAGTAAATAGGTCACAATTGCCACCTCTACAGTTTTACGTATGAAGTTATATTTAGTAAAGCTTACTAACCCTTTTTCCAAGTGACATTCCCAGCCACTTATCTATTTGATCAAGGTTTCCTGACAAGAAGCTGCGGCGGTAGAAGTAAGAAAGAAGTGCCGGAAACTTCCGTGCTAAAAGGTACATTAATCTTCTTTTTGACGTCCATTTATCCCAGGTCCTGCGTATCTCAGCCTTATTCATGCTTGGTTCATATGGATTGAGCAAAGGTGCTACCATAAAAGCACCTGTCATTCAAGTCAATGATGGTCAGAAAGAAAAAACAGCATTCAGTACTTAGTTAAGCGAGATCATGAGATACTTTTGCTACTTAAAGCTTGCAATGCGTGTCATGTTATAACTTTCAGTACGTGTCATGAAGTTGAAGGAACCAATATCTTTTTCTTAATGCAGCATTAAAGAAAGATATAAGAGATCGTAATTAACCCATTTATATGTAGACATGTCAAGTTGGGTTGTATTCTATTGTTAGCATGTCAAACAGGTTAAATAATTACAAAGCTAGCTATCAAGGAAGCAGTGGAAATGGTAGGCCAACTGATCCTGACCCAACCCGAGACCACCCTATATGTTTTGCACATCTAGTAACAACCAAAAATGCAATCAAGGCAGTTTCCAGTTTTGGCATATATGCAGCATTGCTAATAAAAATTGCATCTAATAAGAAACCTGAAAATTAAGTAACGTACCTGCAATTCTATCGGGAATGTACTTGAGTGCAGCCCATGTATGCATACTTCCACCCGAGTATCCAACCACCCAAAACTTATCAGTTATATGCACAGCATATGATAAGAACAACAGGTCCATTGCTGATGACTCAAGGTTCCTGCCAGGATGGGGATCACTTTCCCCAAACCCAGGAAGATCATATGATACCAAGCGAACACCAAATTCTTGGAGTAATGAATCCTTAATCCCAGGTATTCCTATTTAGATTTTTTTTTTTATTTTTTTAAATTTTTTTTAAAAAAAAAAAATCAGATTCCAGAAATCATCTTATCTTTTCATTTCTATTTTTGTGAACGGATTTATAGAAGTTACCATTGCATCATTTTCATACCTGCCAGTCGCGATGAAAGGAAAGAATGTGATGTGACCAGCGTATATCGAGCTCTATCAGGTGGGACGCCTTGCTCCTGATATGCCAAGTGTCTGCCATCCGGTAAAAGTATACGAGTAGCGTTTGGAGGATATATTTGCAATCTTTCTATCATGGGAGCAGTTGTATCACTTTCTGAGGTTACCAGTATAACTGCAAATAGGAGACTGCTGTCAGTGAGATATTAATAGCCTTCTTGAAACAAACACAGCAAGGGCATTATAAATTCATCAGGTAGATGTTTATAGTAAACATGATGCTTTCCTAATATATAAATGACAATCAGAACAGGAACATATTTGATCATCACATTATGAACTTGCAAGTTCCAACAATCCTATATTGATCATTTTCGGCTGAAATAAGCAGAACAGACACTGCCAAAAAAACTGTAACAAACATGTTAAAATTACTTTGACAAAAGAGTAATCACATTATATTATTCCTAAATTCAAAAACGGTTCGTTCCTTCACTTCTCATATCACACATACTTCAAATAATCGTTCATTCTTCTATGATCTTCCTTATTCCATCTCTCAAAATATCAAATGGATGTTCAATGTAATTAACATTGTTATTCATTCTTCTATGATCTTCCTTATGACCATACCATAAAAATCAAGTACACAAGTAACAAATATCACTTTCAGATTAATGTCTATAGAAAGTTTTGATCATATGAGCAGCTCTTTTTTTAACTATGCTATCACTAATTCGAGAGGTTTATACAAAGCGCCTCTCCAATTTTTTTTGAAGAAAATCCTATAAAAACTACAAACCTTATAAACAATAAGCGAGAAGCTAGATACTGCAATGTACAAAAAACCAAGCCTCAAAAACTCGCACCCCTGAGCTAGAAAAAGAAAAAGTACTCTCTCAAAAACCACACACGGACACACTGCCAGACGAGGAACCAAGCCACCAAAACTAGAAAAGCTAGAAAGACGGCGTCAGCAAAGACAGCTCCAACAGCATCTACACCCAAACCCCTCTCATTTCAAAATAACACAGAAACTTTTAAGTCCTGACTATTACAAGAGTGCCCTGGCCCCGGCAGGGATCAAACCCAAGTACTCCACACCTGAGTGTTTTATCACCAACACAATTTCCCAATGAAACACCCCGTGAGGGTTATCGAATGAGCTACTTTAGTAGTCAGCCATACATCGCAACTAAATCACAATTCTGAAGATTAACATGCTCAACTGATGTCATTTTTGATTTTCAATGATAATAACTTCAGATTATAAGTTTATCCTTTCTGTAATTGAATATAACTAATCTAGATTGTTGATTCCTTTAAATTTCCTCTATTATAAATTCAGAAAATCAACAAAAGAGGTCAATTATTTATCATCACTCTACAAACAGATTAACTCAATAACATGTTCCATTAAAGTCATAATCCGATACCAATAACTTCAGAACTAATACTTATCATTTCTGAAATTCAATATAATCAATCCTTATTAGAAATTCTTTAAAATCCCCTCTTTACCCTAATTCAAAATAAAAATTAGCCAAAAAAAAAGTCCATATTCATGATCACTCTACAAAAAGATTAACACTCCATTAAAGTCATCAACGCATCATTAAATACCAATAGCTTTAGACCTGGGATCCATCATTTTTGTAATCCAATACTACTTATCTGGATTAATAATTCCTTCAAATTTCCTCTTTATCCTAACTCAAATTATAAATTATTAAATCAACAAAAAAGATCAATTACTCATATCACTCTACAAAAACATTAACATGCTTCATTAAAGTCAAGATTTGCAATAACTTCAATATTTTAAAATTATTACTATTTCTGTAGGGGTAATGATATGCCTAAGTTCACGTATAACCCATTCATCATTTGAATCATGTCATATGCATTTTCTCCCATCCGAATATTCACTTACGATTTTGCACATCTTTTAGGCATACATTCCAGGCATGTGTTTCATTTCCTTTCAGTAATCTAATATAATTAATCCATATTAGTAATTCCTTCAAGTTCCTCTCTATCCTAACTCAAATTAATAAATCATCATAAAAAAGTCAATTATTTATCACTCTACAGAAAAGTTGAATATCCAAATCAATTTAATACACGATTACACAAACTCAGCAATACTTACTTTCTGTCTACTACATTAATATGCATACCTAAATTTTGCACCTACTTATCACCACGATTACACAAACTCAGCAATACTTACTTTCTGGCCCGCTGGTCAGTAAGGGGAATGCAAAGGAAAGGAAAGGAAAGGGAATGCAAAGGAATGGTGATGTGGGTAATCATTACCTTAACCCCCCCCCCCCCCCCCCCCCCCAATTTACTCTATAATGGTTGATTACCCATTACTGGGTAATCATATATTCCTTGCCACCTACCAAGCATCATCAATCAATCCTTTCCATTCCCCACCCCCGTATCCCCAACCAAGCAGCCCTACTTACTTTCTGTCTACTACATTAATATGTATACCTAAATTTTGCACCTACTTATCACTTTTCCACAAATAACAACAATAATTATCAAAATGCCACATGTCATAATCTCGTTATCAGGATGATCTCTAAATCCAAATTTCACGCCTACTAATCATTTTTCCACAAATATTAACAATAATAATTAAATTTATTCATAAATCATCACTCTAACAAAAGGTTGAATATCTGGACCAATCTAATTCACAATTATATCTAAGTATGTACCGCAAATCATTTATCCACAAATAATAACACTGTATATCCAAATTTAAGACCTACTAATCACTTATCCACAAATAATAACACTCACTCTCTATCTATCTGTTTATTAAAACACTCGGATTTGCCACATGTCATAATCTCATTATCACGATAATCGTATATCTAAATTTTAGACCTATGAATAATTTTTCCACAAATACTAACAATAACAACTAAAAATATTCATCAATCATCACTCTAACAAAAAGTTGAATATCTAGATCAATTTAATACACAAATAAATATATTTATACTTTCGCTTTGTAAAAGTGTTTGGCAACGCGGCTAACTATATACACATCAAAACAAACAAATATACAAATAAATATTAACAATAATAATTAGAATTATTCATCAATCATCACTCTAACAAAAGGTAGAATATCTAGATCAACTTAATACACAAATAAATATATTTATACTTTCGTAACGTAACAGTGTTTGGTAACGCAGATGTAGCTATAAATATATACACTAATACACATCAAAATAAACAAATATATAAAACTACAAACAAATAAGTAGATAAAACTGGGAATTGGCTCCTAAGGCGTGAGGTTTAGCCGCCGTCACGTCACGTCTCACTCTATTTATAACCTTGTTATATACACATCAAATCAAAATAAACAAATATATAAAAAAAAAATAAGTAGATAAAATAAAAGAGTTGTACGGTACAACCTGCAAGCACAACAGCGAAGACAAGGGAAATAACACTCCACGAATGCATCGGATCACGATCTTCAGGCAAATACCGATTCAAAAACTTAAACCTGACACACACCGATTTACACACACCTCCAAAATTCCTAACAATAAACGAGTCATCTCTTAATATACTCTGTCTCACTACGTCTCTACATCCTTTACCGAATTCAACGCTCAGTTCCGCTACTCCTTTGAAAAACTCCGTCGCCTGGTACCGGAAGTCGTCTCTAGGTTTTCCGATAACGTACGGCGGTACTCCGGCTGCGTACGGCGGAATTCCGGCGACGTACGGTGGAACTCCGGTGGCTGTGTAAGGGATTCCGGTGGCTGTGTAGGGAGGGATGCCGGTGGTGTACGGCGGTGGAACGCCGTTGACGTCATCCATTGATAGAGAGAGTGTGTGTGTGAATTAGTAGGTGTGAATTTGCATGAGATGAAGGAGAGAGAGAGAGAGAGAGAGATAGTGGGAGTGACAGGGGTGGAAGTTTGATGGTTGGGAAAGTCTATGGGTGGTTTGACAATTATAGACAAGCTAAATATTTTTCTTTTTGACAAATTATACTACTACTTATGTTATAGAGTTTTTGTTTGGGGAGATTAAAAAGTTAGTATAAAATGAAAGAAAATAAGAGAAGAAATAAAAATGAGCGGAAAAGAAGATGACAGGAAATTTTGTGTATCATGTCCTCGAGTTCTGGAGAGAGAATAGAGAAAGCATACGATTTTAGATTTATACTCTTAGTTGCATATAAAATTTACTTGTATGTTTTATTTTAGGGAATTTAAGGGTGTGCCTGGTAAGTAGTGGGAAAAGGAAAAGGGAAAGGGAAAGGGATTGCAAAAGAATGGGTGATGGTGGGTAATCAATCCCTTACCCTCCAATTTACTCTAAAATGATTCATTACCTATTACTGGGTAATCATTATATTACCCCTCTCTAACCAAGCATCATTAATGATTATATTACCCATTACTAGGGGTGTTATCGGGTCGGGTTATCGGGTTATCGGGTCTGTCGGGTCGGGTTGAGTCGGGTTTGGATTTTTTAAAAACTCACCCGACATCCGACCCGATAAGGATTCGGGTTATCGGGTTCGGGTGGTAGTTGGGTCGGGTTATGTCGGGTCGGGTGATTCGGGTTATCGGGTGACCCGATAGTAAATGTCGCCACTGTGTTGTTGTGCACTTTTAGCAACATATGAAAGGGCAATCATGAAAAGTTTTCAAGACGAAGTCGTGAAAAGACTAATGCATGATTCCAAATGGTAGTTTCAATTCAAATGAACTTGAAATGAATTTCTGACGAGTGCTAGAAAACACAAAAATCTATATGTGAGAAACTAGATCAGTTATATTGTTTAATTTGTTTAAATAACATAGATATATATAGTTATTGCCGGTTGTTGCCATGCCCAAATGCAACTTCAATGTTTATACTGACTTATTGATTGAAACCGCATGGTTGCAGGTAAGCTTGGATCTCCTTGTTCTCTGTCATTGTTTAAACAAGTTAACATATAAAGCAAGATTTCTGCAATATGGCTAGCAAAGTATTGGAGCCTGCATTTCAGGGAGTTGGTCAGAAAGTGTATCCTTACTCATTAGTTTATATAAGTATATCACTATATTAGTAACTAGATCACTCTACAAATATGGATTAGATGACATGTTTAGCATGCGTGATAAATAAGATCTAATAATTAAAATAAGATCTAATAATTAAAATTGTCGGGTCTTATCGGGTTGACCCGATAACCCGATAATATTTTTTATTTAACCTGAACCCGACCCAATAACACTATCGGGTTATCGGGTTCGGGTCAAATCAACCCGACTAGATTTTTTGACCCGATTAGACCCGACCTGATTAGACCCGACCTGATCAGGTTCGGGTTCGGGTCGGGTTGACCCGACCCTACAGACACCCCTACCCATTACCCACCCCCTATCCCCCAACCAAGCACCCCCTAAGTCATTGTTATGATAAAAAGTTTCATAGTACACTTTTTTTATAAATCATCTCACTTTTAGGAAGAAAAGTTTTAGAGATAAATTTAACCGAATTTCATTTCTTCTTCTTTTCTCTTAAAAAAAACTCGAGATCACATATTTATTTTTTCTTCTACTTCTTTCTCTTATTTCAAAAATAAAATTCGAGAACGTAGTGTAAGTATTTTTTGGAGAGAAGATAATAGAAAAGGAAAATATTTTTCGAAGAAAAGATAATAAAAAGGGAAAGTAAATTATGTCCAACTTTTCCTGCTAATCTTTGCTAATCTTTTTCTTAAATTGAGATGATTTGAGAAAAGATGGTTTTTAAGCATAATTTGATTCAATCCTTCTTATTTTCTTTTCGACTTGGGATCACAAAACTAAAAACCAGCTTTTTTTTGTCCTCTTTTTTTCTCTGATTTTTACACTCTTCATGTCTCTTATTTCCATTTTACACTTTTTTTTAGGGTTTTGTCAACGAGAGTAGTTAATGTTGTCTCTGTATGAATTATTACACATATCTAATGTGTGATTATGATTAGATAGTTGTTCTTATAAAAACGTATAAATTGAATAATATTCTCAAAATTATGCATTTGTAACAAACACTTTATTGTATGTATGAAATGAATTATTACATCATATTGTAATATAATTAAACCTCCTAGCAACAACTAATTATAAAAGAATGTGTCGTTATAAACTTCGATAGTAACTTTTCTTTCTAAAATAAATGTACCGTTATAAACGATAAAATGTGTATGTTTTGTTGTCAGAGTTTCATTAGTAGTGTTTTCAAACAACAGTTATAAAATATTAGAAGCTCAATGTTGTAAAGGATCGTTGCTAAACATAAGTTGAGATTGATAGAAGTCAAGTTTGAGGGCGTGCCTGGTAAGTATAGGGAAAAGGAAAGGGAAAGGGTAAGGAATGCAAAGGAATGGGTGAGGTGGGTAATCATTACCTTACCCTCCAATTTACTCTATAATGGTTGATTACCCACTACTGGGTAATCAATACCTTTGCACTCCCTAACCAAACACCATTATTTGAGTGAGGTGGGCCCTTTTGAATACCTTACCCATTTCCCCACCCCCTTAACCCCCCACCAAGCACCCCTTAGTATTTTTGTGAATTAGTAGGTTTGAACTTTGCATGAGATAGGTTGAAGGGGTAAAAAGTTTAAGAGTGGTTTTGCAGATATTGAGAACATGAATGTGGTTTGGCAAAATAATGGTAGCTGCAACTTGTTACGAGTAATTAGATGTATGCGAGTTAAAAGAAAAATTATACCACCTAAATGTTTTTTTTTTTTTTTTTTTTTTTTTATCAACATTCTATTAGGAGTGTTTAAAGTTTAAACTACAAATATATTAGTTTGGTAAATATGAAGAAGGTAAATGAGAAATTGAGAACGATAGGGGCGAAAAGTGTGATGTTTGAGTATGTGTAGGGGGTAAATATTAAATACTATGAAAGAGAATTATTAGGATATGAAGATCTACGGCGGATATTGCGCCACGTGAGCAGAATGAGGGTAGTGGGACGGTAGTTGGTTTATGCATGTGGGACCCACTGGTTGCTGGAAAAGGTAATGATTTGCTACCTGATTTTTGCTGGTTTTAGTTGTATAAAAAGTTAGGGAAGTCATTTCCCATAAGTTAAGCTCTACTATACATATCCCATATGTGTTGTGTTGTCCTTTATTATTGTCTTTCTAACATATGCCTACATGTTTGTCGACTATACATATCTCTTCCATTACTTTGTTTCTTTTGTTACTATATGTTACACTTTATTTCTTTTGTTCTCCTTTTCTTTACAGTATATCAGTTTTTTGTCAGTTTCTATCTATATTTCTGACAGTTTAAGTTAACTTATTAAACTTATATTCTATCCGCACTTTCAGGTTTATAGTTTTTTGATATAAACAAAATTATTAAAAAAAAAAAAAAAAAAAAAAAAAGGCAAAAAAATAGGGGGGATGCCGTTGGTGTTTTTTGGGAGGGTTTGGATAACTCATCCCAAAGTTAAATTGGATGCATAATTTTTATTTTATTTTTATAACTGTAATAAAACAAAATAAAAAAGATTATGATATCTAACTTTAAAAAAAAAGGCGAGGTGCTAAAATATAAAAGTTTTTCTAATTTGTGACAAGCTAAGCACATCAAAAAGACCCAAGGACTCAGGGACTCAGGTGCTGTTTACTTTCTACTTAATGTCCTGTTTGGTAACAAAACTGGCTGGAAACAGGAAACTTTTGTGTTTCTTTTTAACTTATTACAAAAGAGAATCCTTAATGTGTAAGGGGGCAAAATTTGATACTGTTTCTATCCAGGACGTCTTAATACGATTTTTTTCCCGAACTAGTGTAGGTGGAAAAAATAAATTCGAAAAATTTAGAAAACTTCCAAAAAATTTATAAAAATTCAAAAAAAATTTAAAAATTCGAAAAATTTATAAAAATTCGAAAAATTTATGAAAATTCGAAAAAATTTATAAAAATTTTAAAAAAATTCAAAAAATTTTAAAAATACAAAAAATTTATAAAAATTGAAAAAATTTATAAAAATTAAAAAAAATTATAAAAATTCAAAAAAATTTATAAAAATTCGAAAAATTGATAAAAAAATCAAAAAATTCGAAAATTTTATAAAAAATTTATAAAAATTCAAAAAATTCGAAAAATTTATAAAAATTCAAAAAAACTTATAAAAAATTTGAATTTTTTAAATTTTTTTTTGAATTTTTATAATTTTTTTTGAATTTTTAAAAAATTATAAATTTTTACAAATTTTTTGAATTTTTAAAAAATTATAAATTTTTATAAATTTTTTGAATTTTTTAAAAATTTTAATAAGTTTTTTTGAATTTTTATAATTTTTTATAAAATTTTTGAATTTTTTGAATTTTTATAATTTTTTTGAATTTTTAAAAAATTATAAATTTTTACAAATTTTTTGAATTTTTAAAAAATTATAAATTTTTTGAATTTTTAAAAAATTTTAATAAGTTTTTTTCGAATTTTTATAATTTTTTTTAAAATTTTCGAATTTTTTGAATTTTTATAAATTTTTTGAATTTTTAAAAATTTTCGAATTTTTTTAAAATTTTTATAAATTTTTTCGAATTTTCATAAATTTTTTCCACCTACACTAGTTCGGGAAAAAACTCGTATTAAGATGGTCAATTAAGCATAAAAAAGAAACAACATATATCCACACAGACACTAACTAGAAACAGTACACATATATCCACACATAACCTAACTAGAAACAGGAAAAAAAAGAAACAGGGACTCACACAAGTTACATTTTTTTGTACTTTTGTATGAATCCTTGATTCTTTTTCCGTAAATCTCTGAGTGTTTTTTGTGTGCTTAACTTGTGCTCCTAAAGCACAAGTTAGAAAAATCCAAATATAAATGATGACTAGAAATCTTTCAAAGCGTTTTTGTTGTTTTCATAAAATTGGAAATAAAGTGTATATGATGAAAGAAGTATTAAAGTAACTATCTTTAAAGTAGGGTGAGCAAAACCGACTGAAACCGAGTGAACCGATCAAAACTGAGTGAATCGAGTGAACCGAAATCGAACCGGCCGTACTTGGTTCGGTATTCGGTTTAGGTTTTCCCCGAATTTGGTTTCGGGATTTCTCGGTTCAGGCCGAAAACCGAGAAAACACAACCAAAACCGACCGAAATCGACTCGTCCCGAACCGAACCGAGTAATTTCGGTTCGGTATTCAGTTTAGGTTTTCCTCCAATTTCGGTTTCGGAATTTCTTGGATCAGGTCGGTATTGGCCCAACGTTCACCCCTACTTTAAAGTGTTAATAATAAATTGATATAAACATATTCAAGCTTTGGAATACTAATACTGAAGCTATAGTCAAAATGGCACTTCTAGAGAAAAAGTATTAATTAATGTTTAGAACATCTACTTTGACTTCGAATAAAATTATTATTGGATAAATGGCATGATTAGTACTAGTTGTTTACTAAAAAAAATCTTGATAATTATGCAAATTATAATATAATTCGTTGATTCTTATTTCTTAACCAAATGTCCAAATGCATACAACATTTAAATGTGAACAAAGTGTGTCAACATCGTGTCATTGTAGTTCAAGAATCAATACGGGTTATCGAAAAAAATGTTGTATCCAGCCATTGTTATGAGTTGGGACCAAAGATGGGTAAGTTAGGACCGCTAGTTGTCACGTTACTCTTTCAAAAGTAAAGCTCGTAAGTCGTAACCACGACAAATTAAGGATTGGACATGAACTACAAACGAAAACATGATAAATAGATCGGACAAATTGGATTATAAATGATACGTGTTTCGTAGGTAATCTTATAGTACTACCTAAAATGAATCACTAGTCGTTTAAAACTTTTTTACACTCATTTTGAATTCATGGACAATAAAATTGTTGAAGGTGTTGGATGCTAGCAAGATTCATTTGGATCAGCAGTCATTGTCTAATTGATGGAATTGATTATAACCCAGATATTTTTATTAATTGCTATTTAAGCAACTGATCATTAGGTGGTAAATATAACAAAAAGTGGAGTTGGAATATCTGGAATATAACATACTTGTAGTCTAATGGCTAGCACTTATTCAGTTAAGTGAGTAAGTGTGAAAGTAGTACGGTTTAGGTGATCAAACCGGGAAGTCTTCACAGTTAGGCCACAATGCTCTATTGGTACCGGTCAATGAAGTTCGATCCCGATGTGGCTTAAGGTTCGAACCGAGCCGAAACCCGGTTTTCATCCGGCCATTACTTCAGCAAGTTAATCTTGTGTGGAGGCGGTACGGTTTTCGAAGGGACGTCATTGAATCCCCACGGCCAGCGTGAGTCCGGTTAAGACAACATAGTCTGGCCATTGGTGGATGAGAGCTCGCCAATAAGACGGGTGCAAAGTCTTATCCAAATTATTAAGAAATTCGCCGTTAAAAAAAAAAAAAAAAAAGAATATGTGGCATATAAAACATACTCCGTATCATGGATGTTGTTGAACTGTCTTGTTTGATGTTTGTCTGGTTTTTAGTTTAAAAAAAAATGTTAGTATGGTTTTAATGATAGTCGCTATCTATCATCTTTTTGCTTTTATTGTCATCAACTTTATCGCCACCAAACCAATTTTTTTAACAAATTTAACTAAAAACTAAATTAAACTTTTATTCATGATTTAAAATATTACATTGCTAATTAAAAACTTAAACGTATGAAATTAAAAATCATAAACTAATATGATAAACTCCACTTCTCCTAGATTGCCTCCTTCATCTGCAACACCCTTTCGAGGTGGTTTTCACTCAAATGATCAGTAGAGCTCATGTAGAAGAGTTCGTCTTTTTGTCGTTGTTTTTGTTCTTGGATGACCAGCATTTGATTCTTTATTTTGAACTTTCTTTTGTTGCATCTCCATCCTTTTGATACCCAAAAAGGCTGTTGGGAATTAAATGTTCTGAAGATTTAGTATCAAGAATTACAAGTATTAACAGTTCCAACTGCTGAGAAGAATTCTAACAGTTCCAACTGCTGATGTATATCTTAGGACTGCTCAAGTTATAACTAACAGTTCCAACTGCTAGTTGATACTGTTGAGTTGAGACTGCTAGATGGATAAGTATTGAAAAGATATTAGTGTACTAAAGTCAACAATATACGGTAGATAATATCTTATTCCATGTGCTTAGTTAACAAGTTGTGTACACAGATACATGTTGTATCTTATGTACTGACACACTCAAGATAAGTTAACAAGTAAGTCGGCTAGACTTTAAGCAATATTGTAAAGATCTTCTTGGACTATAAAAGAAGATCTTAGTCTCGATATTATGTGTGTTCAAGTGTGTTATTATTTTAGAACTCATATAACTGTTAGAACTAGAACAAACACAAGAATATTACAAGTTAGAAAAACTTAAGATTCAAGGTTGTAACCCTAGTGATATTTCAAGATCACTCGTATTATTATCATTAATAATATTGAATCATTTGGTGATAATCTTTATGTGTTCATTGCTAACTAACAAACATAACAATTCCATTTCCATAACATACACAACCTTCTAAGTGTGATTGAGTGAATTCCGCGCACTTAATCATATTAACACAACATATCATATACACAAAGTTGACAAGGTTTAACCACCTTATAGTGTATCTAGGGTCCTAACAAGTGGTATCAGAGCAAGGCTGATATAGTTGTTTTTAGAAGAAACAGAAATGGATGTACAAGATGTTCAAACCAATGTTGCTGCAAAGTTGCCCATGATCAAACCGAATGAGTTTGAGTTATGGAGGATGAGAGTTGAGCAATATTTTATGGTTCAAGATTATGCTCTTTGGGATATAATTCAGTATGGTGATTCCTTCACTCTAGGCTATTCAGATGTTCTTATTGAAGGGAAAACAGTTAGAAAAAGAAATACTGGACCAGTTTCAAATGAAGAAAAGATACAAAAAGAGAAATGATCAGAAAGCAAGAAACTTGTTGCTTATGACCATTCCTGGTGAGCAGATGCTATCTTTTAGCAAGTATCTTGATGCAAAAACTCTTTTTGAAGAGATTTGTGCATGGTTTGGTGGTAATGAAACTACCAAGAAAACACAAAAGACATTTCTAAAGCAACAATTTGAAAACTTTACTGCTTTTAGTAATGAGTCTCTTGATAAGCTGTTTTCAAGATTACACAAGCTTGTCAGTTAGTTAGCTGTGTTGGATGTTGAGACTGAGAAGGAAGATCTCAACATGAAGTTCTTGAAAAGTCTACCTGATGAATTCCATACTCATGTTATTGTCTGGATGAACAAACCAGAAATTGAAACAATGAAACTTAATGATTTGTTCAACAACTTTAAAATTGTTGAACAAAGTCTAAAAAAGGGTGGAAACTATGGTACTAGTTCTGGGAATGTGGCACTTTTGTCAACTCCCATTGTTAGTCATTCAGAAGAGGTAGATGAAGTTGAAGGTGTTTCTGATGTTACTTATGGTGGTCCTTCTACTAGTTCACAAAAGGATGTTGCTGGACTTGGAGATCCAACATTCTATGCCTTTATAACCAGTCAATCTAATGGTTCTCCTCTAAATCATGAAGACCTTGAACAGGTAGATGGTGATGATTTGGAAGAGATGGATATTAAGTGGCAAGTTGCCTTACTTAGTATGAGGGCTAAGAAGTATTGGCAGAGAACTGGGAAGCAGATTACCATAAATGGTAATGATACTGCTGGGTTTGATAAGAAGAAAGTGGAATGTTTTAACTGTCATAGGTTGGGACACTTTGCTAAAGAATGTAGAAGCCCAAGGAAGCAGGATAATAGGAACACATGGTATAAGCAAGAGATGAAGAAGGAAGTACTGGTGGAAGAGCCAAAGGCTATGCTGGCTATTGATGGTATTGGATATGATTAGAGCTCTATGGCTGTTGAAGAGGAAGCACCACCAAATGCTGCTCTTATGGCCAATGAATTTTCTCTAATGGCCTTTTCTGATTCAGAGGTAGATGCCATTTCTACTTGTACTAATTCATGTCCTAATCTTAAAAATTATGAAGACATTAAAAAGAGATTTGATGCTTTTAGAGAAGAGTTAATTGATGCCCTTCATAATTTAGCTAATCATAAGAGATGTGTAGGAGTTCTAGAAAAACAAATCCAACATTTTCAAAAGAATGAATCTACTTTTACTGATGATTTGAATGCTCTAAAAAGAAATGTAGAATTCAAGGATGAGTGTATTGTTATAATGAATGAGTCACTAGCAAAACACAAAAGAGAAAAAGAAAATGTTACTTTAACTGTAGATGCTTTAGCTCATGCCTCAGAAGGAGTTAATAAGATCTTTGAAGCTCAAGTAAACAATAAGGTTAATTCAGGTGTAGGTTACAAAACTGTCCCTCCACCATACAGAGGTGTTCATTCACCTCCAGGTGTTGACCTAGCACACACAGGTTTAGCTGAGTTTCAAGAACCAATCAATGGAATATGGTTCTAAGGCTAGTAAGAGTCTTAAGGTAGAAAAGATAAGTAAAAGTTTAGATAAAACTTTACTTTATCATGACAAGGTGTCCTTTGTTAAGAAAGGAGATGCTATAGTTGTTGAGGATTGTACAACTGATAGTGATGATGAAGAAGAACAGGTTATGTCTAAACCTGAAGTGGTTAAGAAAGTAGGAACAAGTGTTCCTAAGATAGTCAAACACAATACTGATAGGCCTAAATCAAACATTAAGCATGTTAAGCAACCAGTTAGATATTGTGAGCAATATAGAACCACCAACAAGCCCAGAGGTAACCAAAGGAATTGGAACAACCTCAAGTCTAACCAATTAGGTGATGACTTTGCTTTTTATAACAAAGCTTGTTACACATGTGGTAGTTTTGACCATCTTGCAGCTTTCTGCAACCATTGGGTATCTGGTTATGAAAACAATAGGGTGAATTTCAAAAGGCAAACTCCTCAAACTCATTTTCACTCTAAAAGTATAAAACCCAGAGCAGTTTCGACAGCAGTCTCTACTGCTAGGCAAGCAGTTTCAACTGCTAGACCATTTAAGACTGTTAACCCAAAACAAACAGTTAAAAGTGCAAAAATAACTTTTAAACATGCACCAAAAACTGTTCTAAGGCCCATTCAAACAAAAGCAGTGGTCCAAAAACAAGTTTGGAAACCAAAGAGTAAAACTGCAAAGCCAGCAGTTAAGACTGCTAGGAAAGCAGTTGGTACTGCTGCTTGGAAAAACAGGGCAAATGCTGTTAAGGCCTCAGCATGTTGGATTCTTAAATCCAATGTTGCATCAACTATCCTTAAAAGATTAAATTACATTGATGCAAGAGGCAGATCCAAGTCAGTAATGGCTTGGGTCCCCAAAAGAAACTAACACTCTTATTTATGTGCAGGAACATTCAAATGATCAGCAAGAGGATCAAGGATACTCAGATAGTGGATGTTCAAGGCACATGACAGGCAACAAGTCTTATCTCTCAGATTTTGAAGCTTTAAATGGAGGATATGTTACCTTTGGAGGGGGTGTTCGTGGCAAAATTTCTGGTAAAGGTACAATCAAAACCGGAAATTTAGATTTTGAAGATGTGTTCTATGTAAAAGAGCTAAATTATAATCTTTTTAGTGTCTCACAAATGTGTGACAAAAAGAACAATGTTCTTTTCTGTGAGACTGAATGTCTTGTACTTTCTCCTGATTTTAAGATGCCTGATGAAAGTCAAGTACTTCTTAGAATTCCTAGAAAGGGCAATATGTACAGTGTAGACATGAAGAACATTGTTCCTAAAAAGAATTTAACTTGTCTTGTTGCAAAGGCCACATTGGATGAATCAATGAAATGGCATAGAAGGCTTGGTCATATTAACTTCAAAACCATAAATAAAATTGTTAAGAATGGTTTGGTAAGAGGTTTACCTCACAAAAGATTTGAAAATGATCAAACATGCATTGCTTGTCTAAAAGGCAAACAACACAAAGCCACTTGTAAGCCCAAAATTTTTAACTCTTTCAATCAATCATTGTTTATGCTGCATATGGACTTATTTGGACCTGTTTCAGTAAGTAGTATAATGCATAAGAGATATTGTCTTGTTATAATTGATGACTATACTAGATTTACATGGGTTTTCTTTCTATCTACTAAGGATGAGACTACAAGCATCCTTAAGACATTTATTACACAGATAGAAAACCAAGTAGACAAGAAAGTGAAGGTCATTAGATGTGATAATGGGACAGAGTTTAAGAATAGAGTTATGGATGATTTCTGCAAAGAAAAAGGTATTAAGAGAGAATTTAGTGTTGCTAGAACACCACAACAGAATGGTGTTGTTGAAAGAAAGAATAGAACACTAATTGAAGCTGCTAGAACAATGTTAGCTGATTCTAAGCTACCTATAACTTTTGGGCTGAAGCAGTCAACACTGCTTGCTATGTTCAAAATAGAGTTTTAGTTGTGCAGCCTCACAATAAGACATCATATGAACTTTTTAGAGGTAGAACTCCTGCAATAGGATTTCTTAGACCTTTTGGATGTCATGTGACAATTCTCAATACCTTAGACCATTTAGGAAAATTCGATGGTAAAGCAGATGAAGGTTTCTTTGTTGGATATTCTCTTAATAGCAAAGCATTTAGAGTATACAACACAAGAACTAAGATTGTAGAAGAAAACCTACATGTGGAGTTTTTAGAAGATAAATCCAATGTAGAAGGTCAAGGACCAAAATGGCTATTTGATCTTGAGTATCTAACCAATTCTATGAATTATGTGCCTATTGTTGCAGCAACTAATGATTTTGCAGGTTCACAAGCAACAAATGAGGCTGAGTTAGAAAAGGATCAATCTGATGTCATAATGCCAATATGGTCAAGTACAATTGTGGAATCAACTTCAACAACTGATGAATCTTCTTCTGGCAAGGCTAAAGAAGGTGTTGAAGATGAAAGCAAGAAAGATGGAACTGAGAAACAAGACAGTCAAGTTAGCAGTTCAAAAGCAGTTTGTACTGCTGAGACAGAGCATTCAACTGCTGGCTCTTCAGAAATGAAAGAAGCAGAATTCTCAGATAATGAGGTGGATTTCAACAATCTTCCATCAAATTATCAAGTTCCTTCTACTCCACAAACAAGAATTCACAAAGTCCACTCCCTAGATAATGTGATTGGAGATGTACAATCTGGTGTGAAGACAAGACATCAATTGATGACTTCAGACCAACAATGGCTTCTTGATGCCCTTTATGCTTCAAAGCAGCATGAGTTTTCAAACTCTTGCTTGTTTGTATGTTTTCTCTCACAAGATGAACCAAAGAATATTCTGAAAGCCTTAGATAATTCAAGCTGGGTAGAGGCTATGCAAGAAGAGCTTCTTCAGTTCAAGATTCAGAAGGTATGGGTGCTAGTTGATTTACCTAGGAATGCAAAGGTAATTGGCACTAGATGGGTTTTCAAGAATAAAAGGGATGAAAGGGGAATAGTGATTCGAAATAAGGCTAGATTAGTAGCCCAATGGTACACACAAAAAGAAGGAATAGACTATGATGAGGTTTATGCTCCTGTAGCAAGGATTGAGGCAATTAGGCTGTTTCTAGCTTATGCTTCATTTTTAGGCTTCACAGTCTACCAAATGGATGTCAAGAGTGCATTTTTATATGGTAAAATTGAAGAAGAGGTATATGTTTCACAACCTCCAGGCTTCATTGACCCATTACATCCAAACAAAGTGTACAGAGTAGTGAAAGCTCTATATGGCCTTCATCAGGCACCAAGAGCTTGGTATGCAACACTAGCTTCCTACTTATTAGAAAATGGATTTCAAAGAGGAAAGATTGATCAGACACTTTTCATCAAACAGCACAAGAAGGATCTTCTGTTAGTGCAGGTGTATGTGGATGACATTATCTTTGGATCTACTAGGAAGGAGATGTGTTTAGAGTTTGAGAAACTTATGCATGATAAGTTTCAGATGAGTTCTATGGGAGAACTTACATTCTTTTTGGGTTTGCAAGTTAAGCAATCATCTGAAGGCATATTTATTAGTTAAGACAAATATGTTGCAGAGATACTTAGAAAATTTCAATTTTCTGATTCAAAAATAGCAAGCACACCAATGGACTCTGAGAAGAACCTTCTGAAAGATGAAGATGGAGAGAGTGTGGATGTACACACTTACAGATCTATGATAGGCTCTTTGATGTACCTTACATCATCTAGACCTGATATCATGTTCCCTGTTTATGTTTGTACAAGATTTCAAGTTACTCCAAAGGTTTCTCATTTAACTGCAGTCAAGAGAATTTTTAGATATCTTAAAGGTCAACCAAGGTTGGGTATATGGTATTCTAGGGAATCTCCTTTTGACTTGGTAGCATATTCGGATAGTGATTATGCTGGTGCTAGCTTGGACAGAAAGTCAACAACTGGAGGATGTCAATTCCTTGGGTGTAGACTTGTCTCATGGCAGTGTAAGAAGCAAACAAGTGTAGCAAATTCAACAACTGAAGCTGAATATATAGCTGCTGCAAGTTGCTCTAGTCAAGTTCTATGGCTTCAAAACCAACTTCTTGATTATGGGTACAATTTCTTAAACACTGTTATTCATATTGATAATAGTAGTACAATTTGCATTATTAAAAATCCAGTGCAACATTCTAAAACAAAACACATTGAAATTAGACATCACTTTATAAGAGACTGCAATGAGAAAAGGTTAATTCAAGTTCTTAAAATTGCTTCAGAACATAATTTTGCAGATCTGCTAACCAAAGCTTTTGATATTGGAAGGTTTCAGTACTTGGTAGCAAGTATTGGAATGCTAAATCTTTAAAATTTCTAATCTTTTGGTTTTTATATATGTTAAGGTTGTACTGATATCTTTGCAAATTGATACTGTTAATAGAACAGTTTGTACTGCTAGTTCATATTTTGTTTAAACAGTTCATACTGTTGGTCATATGTTGATACTGCTATAAGACAAATGCTATGCATTTTGTTTCTTGGTTTTGGACTAACAATTTCAGGTATGAACTTTGAGCAATAAGGAAATTTCAAGTGAAATGGAAGCAGAAGAAAAGTGATTACAGTTGCTTTCATAACAGGTTTATGATGGACTGAGTTTGGGAATGTAAATCTCCTTAAAACTTCTTTCTTGAAACCTGGTTATCATATTTCACATTGAATTGATGACTTAGTTGATCAGATAGTAACTGATGCAACTCACTTTCTATCATTTTATACTTTTAAGTATAATGTGCAAGTCTAAGGACATCTGGTAGAAAGAACAGCTAGTAAAAGTGAATCTAACACTTGTGTTAGAGGTAACAACTACTATGAGCTGGAAACCCTGTCAAGAAAGCCTTTTGAATAGGTTTATTTTTACACAGGCAGTTATTTATAACTGAAAAACATTGGTTCTCACACAACCAGAGGTTGCTTTAAACCGAAATTTTGATTAAGTGTCTGTTATACACTTAATCCCTTCAAAAATGGTTGAAAGCAGTATGATTTTTCAATTCTAAAATCATGAACATACTGCTCAGTCAAATAATTTCTTAAACAAGGATTTTCAAGAGATTCACAAAAACCATCCATTGATGGACCATGAATCAAATGTCCACTGATTCACCTCTCATAGGAGTTAACACACCTAGAAGTGATGAGGGCAGTAACTTAAACTCTTAAGGAATTGATGGCTTCATGTACAACATTGTCTGACAACAAGTTCTAAATGATGGATCAGATGATAAGGAAATATATATTTTGGTACATAGTGAGATCTTCCAAACAAGGGGAGGAAACAAAAGTTATTTGTATCTCAGGGGAGGTAACAATCTCAGGGGAGGAAATAATAGCCCAGAAAAGGAAGATAATCCAATAAAAGGGAGGAGAAGACAAGAGCATACAAGATGATGACATGGAGGTTGAAAATGACAAGAATAGAGCTTATTCTGGAGTATTATATATATTCAGAAGGGATGAAGCATTCCAAAGGAGAAAGTTCTATCTAGGTCAAACGAAGAAAAGTTTCAATTTCAGTTTACCACGTTTGTTCATCACTTGCAAAGGCATGCTGATAGATGATTTCACTTGTTGAAACAAGCATCCAAGATACACAGCACCATTGCCTCTTATAATTCCTCCATCCAAGGAAATTGCACCATCTTTTAGTCCAAGATTGGAGCAATGTATTGATATTGTTAAAGTCAAAGATCAGAAAGCAGATGAGCTACTGAGAAAGATATTCAATCTCTCAGAACAGAAGAAAGTTCAGATCAAGGGTCTGACTATGAAGTGTTTGAAAGATCTTCACAATCCATAAATTTAATTCAGAAACATGTTGGAATGAATTCACATGTTTAGGGGAGGATTGTTGGGAATTAAATGTTCTGAAGATTAAGTATCAAGAATTACAAGTATTAACAGTTCCAACTGCTGAGAAGAATTCTCTAACAGTTCCAACTGCTGATGTATATCTTAGGACTGCTCAAGTTATAACTAACAGTTCCAACTGCTAGTTGATACTGTTGAGTTGAGACTGCTAGATGGATAAGTATTGAAAAGATATTAGTGTACTAAAGTCAACAATATACGGTAGATAATATCTTACTCCATGTGCTTAGTTAACAAGTTGTGTACACAGATACATGTTGTATCTTATGTACTGACACACTCAAGATAAGTTAACAAGTAAGTCGGCTAGACTTTAAGCAATATTGTAAAGATCTTCTTGGACTATAAAAGAAGATCTTAGTCTCGATATTATGTGTGTTCAAGTGTGTTATTATTTTAGAACTCATATAACTGTTAGAACTAGAACAAACACAAGAATATTACAAGTTAGAAAAACTTAAGATTCAAGGTTGTAACCCTAGTGATATTTCAAGATCACTCGTATTATTATCATTAATAATATTGAATCGTTTGGTGATAATCTTTATGTGTTCATTGCTAACTAACAAACATAACAATTCCATTTCCATAACATACACAACCTTCTAAGTGTGATTGAGTGAATTCCGCGCACTTAATCATATTAACACAACATATCATATACACAAAGTTGACAAGGTTTAACCACCTTATAGTGTATCTAGGGTCCTAACAATACCCAAAAAGGCAGTGCGGTCTGATTTCTTCATTGACAAAAACGACTCGGTCTGACTTGCATATTCAGTGACCATCAACCTAGCCAACGCTTTGTCACTGCCAGCTGCTAACGATGTCGATGGAATGAATGATGTCGCCGCTTTCTTCTTTGCTCTGTCCCTGCCCATTATTCGAACTTCCTACACCTCTTCTTCCTCCTCGTCTCCAGCCTCCACATTGAGATTAAAACTACCATCTCTTGATTACGTTGTGTTGAGCGAACTAGACCCCGATGACTTATATCTCTTGAAGTTTTCCTATTTCGCTTCTTAAAATCGGTGAAGTTCCACCTCCTTTCATTTCGGAGCATCTTTTAAAACTATCCACGCATGAAGAAGTGTAAAGGTACTCCATATTCATCACGATATTCGCCAAGTGCCTTTTGGGTGTAATCCTCGGCTCCGGCTCCACTATGCGGCGCTCTTCGAAGGACATTATCGTACACTCCATAAAATTGAGCCACTTTATGACACAAATTCTTCCATTTCTTATTAACGAATCGTAGGTTCGAACACTGGTTACCTTCATTGCTTGCTCAACGTTACCTAAAACCTCCATCCAAAACCATATTTCCTTTCGTGTACTACCAACGATGCTATCTTCATGTATACGAACCCAACCTTTGCACAATGCAATTTCTTCTTTAGGGGTCCATGGAATGCACCGGATACCTTCATCGACATTTTTAGCTGTCCTCTTTTGACGTCTTTTTGACGGTTTCTTCTTTGGGGTCTGGACTTCTTCGACTAGAGAATCGCCACCAATGGTAGTTGGCATAGACAGAGAAAATTGAGGTTCGTACATTGGAATATCATCAAAATTAAATGGATGAATAGGAGACATAAGTGGAGGTTGCGATGAAGGACTGCCAATATTTTGTTGTGAATAATCGCCAATATTCGACGGCGTACATTTGTGGGTTTTGGTCAGTGTTCTAAAAGGCGCGAGGTGTAGCCTCGCCGCCACGAAATGGACCTTGGCGGCAGCTCTAGGCGTAGCGTGGGATAAGGCGAGAAAAGGCACGCCTTTTGGTAAGGTGTGACGCCATTTTTAGAAGCATTTAGGAGATTTACAAATTTGAGCTTGAATTTCTAGTATTTGGGCTATTTCCTTATTGGGTCTCGTAATTTCAAAACTTAATTCCTACTTAGCCTCGTATTTGGGCTTAGCAATTTGGGATTTGGGCTTTAGTATTTGAAATTGCTCTTAAAAATGATATAAAATTATAAATACATAAATCTATAAATATTTATTTGCCGCTTTAAGCACGCCTTAAAAAACACCAAGGTTTCGCAAAGGCTTGTAACGCTTGAGGCGTGCTTGTGCCGCCACGTCATGCCTCACGCTATTTATAACCTTGGTTTTCGTATTGCGAGTACACTTGTGGTTGATACATATTTTGTTGTGGAGCTATGATTGGTGGGTTTTGGTATTGTTGGTTTTCGTAAACAAACAATAGGGCTCAAAGTTTACCCCTGGAGTAGGACCGAGACGAAAATTTGAATTAGGTGTTTGGGCGTTTTGTTGTCGATATTTTGGGGTTTTAGTTTTTGAAGTGTTTTGTTGAGACATTTTGTAGAAGATGATATTTTGAATAAATATAAAACGAGAGTAAATACAAAGATAGAATAAAAAGTTGTGTAAAAATGATAAGGTAGGAGGATATGTATTGGTAAATAAAGTGATATTGTAATTTTTTTTATGTATGTTACCATTTGGAGTGGGGGCTCCCACAAAAATTAGCTGTTTTTTCCTCGGTTCGTGAAAGGTGATCACCATCACCTTCTTTGTTAGTGCAAGCAGTCTTGTTGGGGAGATTGCTAGTGCATTATTTCGTTTGTTTTGATTGATGACAAACATGTAACTTGATACATAACGTAAAATGTACAAATTACTTATAATCTTATTTTGTCTCAACATACATCTAACACCTCTCGACTTCTCGAGTCCTCGTATGATACAACATAGGTTCGTACAAGTTTGTTATGTGGCATTATGATCAAACCCTTAACAAACCATTTAGAATGTTTAAAATACGGTTAGGTCATTAAGTATTTTAAAAGGTTAATCATTCTACTTAGAACCTCATTTTACAAACAAATATTAGTTAAGCTAGCATATACATGTTACATGATCACTAGGATACATGTTACATACATATACACATTTATATTATTTACATTTTAAATCTTAAAATGGAAATATATATACATGATATCATGGCATACATCATTGACAAATCTTGTAGATTTAGAAAGATATTTTATAATGATCTTGAAGCAACATAGTTGACTTTGGAAGATATGGCAAGATATGGTAAGATATGGAAAGATTTGTTGAGATATTAGCTGTCAGGTCCGGCGGATCCGGCGGATCCAAATGGTATAAAGGGCGGATCCCTTTGGTATAAAGGGCGGATCCCTTTTATCAAATCCGTGGTTTGTTTTACATTTTGCCTATAAATAGTAGCCCATTGTTTACCCATTGTTAAAGCCACTAGAACACACATTCCCTTTACCCTTTGCACACACTTAGATCAGTAGCAAACCATGTAGATTCATACATTAATCACCCTTTACATAATGATCATAATGTTACTAGCTTTCATTATGTTGTAAGCATACACTGTTAATGATCCTGTGAAGCAAGCTCAAAATCATGAGTCATTATCCATAGCATACTTCCTGATCCACCAAGAAGGTTAGAAGATCTTGAAGTCATTATCCACCATAGCATTCCAACATATAAAGATTCAAGGACACTTGACATCCTCAATGATTGAAGACTTCTCATTCAAGAAGTTTATGTAGATTTCACATGCATACATGAAGATCCATCACAACAAGTTTAGGGAGCTTGTGATCTTTATCCATTGAAGGCTTCCTATTAATGGAAGTTCATTTAGAATAGTCATTCATATCCATGATACATTTATGTCATGGATCATCATTGATCATTGTAAACATCAACCTAGATTAGGTGGTTTATGTGTTTGTGCCATAAAATACAAGGTTTCTATGTTGGGCCATAAAACATAGTGGGAGTGGTTGAACCCTTGTAAAAGAACCAACGGGAGTGGTTGTACCCTTGTAAAGAACTCGACATCTAGCTTAGTGTCGGAAATTGTATAGGCGACGATGGGAGTGGTTGAACCCTTGTAAAAGAACCAACGGGAGTGGTTGTACCCTTGTAAAGAACTCGACATCTAGCTTAGTGTCGGAAAATGTGTAAGCAACGTATGTAAGGTTTTCTCCGCCGAGAAGGGAGCTTGTTGATCTAGTGAAGTAACTCTCGAGTTGGGTACTCGGGGAGTGGAGTAGGGCGGAGAGGAGCTCCGTGACCGAACCACTATAAATCAATCGTGTTGGGTTTGCGCTTTCTTTTACTTATCTCTTTACTTTTATGTTTGCATTATGTGATTGCTTGTGTTGTGATTATTTGATAATACTTGTGTGACAACTTGGTAGTCATAAACTACAACAAACATCTTTCATATTAGAACAAGCCAAATTGGAAATTTGATACAACAAGTTTTAAGATTTTAAAACGGTAACGTATTCACCCCCCCCCCCCTCTACGTTTTCACAATTGGTATCAGAGCCTCGTGGCTCTTATTTTCAAAACAAATGGTTTTTAAAATAGAGTACGATCCATGTATCAAATTACCTTTGAAGTAGAATATAATATGAAAAATGTTTCACTAAGTATACTTAGAAATTTTGTTGTTAAATATTACTTTGTATACAAGCTTGAAGATGTTTTTGGAAAATCAGAAGAAAAGATTTCTTAAAATGATTAAGTGTCAAATTGTGTGCGTAAAGCTAATTTACGAAAAACACGGGTTTTAAAGGGGCGTTTGGGATAACTATTAATTTAGTTGAAAAATCACATCTGTAATGTTTAGATAAGTCACATAAGTAGAAATGTTGTTAAATATGTGTAATATATGTTTAATATTAAGTCTAGCAAGTCCTACATGTTTTCTCTATGTCAAAATACGAGTTTAGAAGAATTTGTCACAGACACCCACAGATCCCTTTGTTACAAAGGGCGGAACCCTCAAAAATGATCCGCCAAATCCGTCGATTTTATATGCAGTTTTTGTCCAACTTCAAAAATTCATAACTAATTAACCGTAAGTCCGTAGGAGTCGCGCCACCTATCATTTTGAAGGGAATTAAGTCTACTTTCATTTAAAAATAATCTCATGTCCTAAATCTAAATTGAAGTAGGTAAGACAAATCAAATACTACAACCTGTTCAAAATATTAAGTTTCATTTTGACACAGTAACTTAAACTTTTACGTGGGGCGATGTAAGTTGGTATTCTTTGAACATTGATATGATTTCTTTTGAAACTAAAGAATTTGGTAATATAAAGGAAACAAATCAAGCTTGGCATACATCATCATATTTAAACGTAAAGTGACGAAAAGTATCTTTTCATTTATGCTATGCTATGTGATTATCTGTTCTAAGTTATTTGTGTACATGTGATTTGCCTGTTGGTAATTGTGATTGAATTTGTTGATAGGAAATACATAAGTGTTTTGCCATGACAATTATTTGCTTGTTTATCAATTGCTTGTTTGATGCACAATAGGACTTTTGCTAGATCTTGTGCACTAAGTTGATAAACTGTGTTTGTTTCACTTATAGACTTAGATATTTTTGTTTGCATATGTTTTGTGAAAACTTTGCATAACTTACTTAGAAATGTGAACTGAGTGAAACTAGTTTAGTATCTTAAAATGTATTGTCTTGCACAAACCTTCACTTAATTTCAAGTGTTAAAATGTGTAAACATGTTGTATCTGTGTAAGTGTGTTTGGTATAAGAAAATTTCAAACAATGATGTGATGACTTGTTGTGTTATTAGGATATTGTGTTGGTATTATATTTTTATGTGAACTAACAAAACAATGCAGGATGATAACACTCGATGTTATCGATTTTCGTGTTTAAGCCACCGTTTGGCTTAACTTCCTTTTATGGTAAGTTATTATCATTTGATTGATCTATATGCAAACGTGTGTTTGAATCTGTGTTTTTTCTTTTAATCAATCACCAATAAGTAATTACATATGGTTTAGGACAATTTTCGGGATTTGAACGGGTAACGAAAATTATGACATGCTCTCTGTTAGGTGGTTTATGTGTTTGTGAATGGCGGATATGGCGGAACCAAGTTATGGGTTCCGTCTGTTGAGCACTTTGGCTCCGCCAATCTTCACTCTGCGGATTCCGCGGAACCAAAATCTGGGATCCGCCTTTGGTATAACTTGGATCCGCCAAAACAAACAGTTTGATTTTTAAATTTTCGTTTAAATCTCGCACTCAAGATAACTCACTTTCATCACTAGGATTCCTTTCACTGATAATTCACTCCTATTAGGATCATAATATCTCACTCACACCAATAGGATAATCATATCTAATCACAGTTTCAAATTTCATGAAAATGCTCCAAGGTACCTTTTCGGTAAACCACTGAGTATTTGTGCTCATTACACACATTCATTGCATCCTCCTATCCTATACTCATTCATTAGCTTAATTTGTAAATTGAAAACTTCCTAACAAATCCGGACTCACTTTTTGCAAAAATATCATAGATCACAAGTCCAACTAATAACTATAGATATTGTCCAGTATCCACATATGTTTCCTTACTTGGTTAAAATGTCATCCTTCAAGACAATTAAGATTTACATCGAGTCATAACTCACACTTAGGTTATAGATGTATTATCTAATCTTGCTATCAAATCTCATCAAAGTAGGATTGACAACTTAAGTATTTCATCCGAAATATTCAAGTGAATTTGACTTATGATTGTAGTCATTAAAAGTCACATCCGAAAGAATCAACACCCAAGTATTTTTAACAACTTATGTTAAAACATTTATCCTATCACACTTGTACTTTCACCATTATCCCAGCACATTCACTTCTGTGATATGTCTCAAACCCTAAGCTTCAGATCACATCACACACTAGTTATACCAACCAATAGATCATAAGAATTAGTCTTCATCCTCGTTGGCCATAAGAATTAGTCTTCATCACATTCAGCCCCTAGGTTACACAAATATAACCAAGCATTTCATCCACTAGTGAACTACAAGAATTAGTATCCATTCTTGTCATCTTCAACATTCATGAAACCCAAAAGCTCATCCATAGTACAACAAACTCCTACAACACCATAATCCATGCCATTGAGTGTATTGCTCAAAAAGCCCTTAGTCCAACACTCATACCAAATCGAATACAAGTTGAATCAACTCGACCATACTTTACCACCTATAGGATTAGAACCTTCAACATCAAATGAGCATGAAGCTCACAATCATTTACACTAGGTTTAAGTAGTACAACTTTCACAAGTAATCAAAGTATTGGTAATACTTCATCACCAAGCTTCTGATTATGTCTCAAATCAATATTTTAACAAAATATGTTAAAATGCAAAATCTCAAAGACAACCTCATGCACCCCAAGTAACAATGACTATTGAGGAGTATACTAAGAAACTCAAGTGAATTCTTCGTGTCATCCCCAAGTTTATTTAGGACTATCAAACACTTTGGCTTCATTTAGGAAAACATGATGTTTGGGAAAGCATCATGCCTTAGAAATCATGCATTTAGGATAATGTATATCCTATGCATCATTCTCTCCTTGCAACATGAATGGTTATGTTACAAGAGATTTCATTACATCTCATCTGCAAGTTCTATGAACTAGCATATCTCCCTCATCTTGTCATACTTATTCTCATAAGCATGATAATCTTACTTGTTGAAAGATACTATATGTATCTATTTCATTTCAAGCGTACATCATATCCAAACCTTGCTCAAACCTTGTACACATTCACATCTCTGGAGCATACACAAGATCTATAAAAGTTGATAACTTTATTTGGATACTTGTTCCAAAGAACTTTCTTGAAAACGTTCTCAAACACATCTCTTGGTCTTAGATAATCAAATCACTTATACAACACTCAACATAAAAGATGTCACCCTTTAGATCATTCAACCTTAAATTCCAAACACAAAGATTAAAATCTGTTGACACATATTTGTCAAATTCCCGTGTAAAACATGACATCTTCATCACCGTAGTTTTAATAGATATAGTTGAGTCTCATTAAGTCATGTATTGATGAATTATCATCTTTATATACTTCAATAGACAAAAATAGGAATTCCTATCTTTCAGACATGAGAATGACTACTGGAGAATCTATTGGTTAAATTGCTTCCAGCAAAGAAGTTGGGTATGTGGAATCACCCGTAAAAATGGTCGTGTTTAGCCTGAATTGAGCACCGCTAGTAGTAGTCTCATATTCATTCTCCAACTTGAAAAATCTGTATTCCTATACTTGCCTAAAGTAAATATTAAAAGATGATATTTTATCTTGTCTTAGTAATATTAATCAATTCAGTAGTAGATGTGATTTTTCTTAGTAAAATCACTTACATTACATATGTGTTGATTACATGTTATGTGTTTGATATGTTTAAGTGTCTTGACGTTATCATGATAATTATTTGATTGATAATCAAATGTGTAAACCTTTGAAAGGTTTTGTTTACATGCTTATATATGCTACTAGATGATAACATGATTCGCATGATACCTGTTATATGATATTTCACAAGATTAACATGGTTCTTGTTAACTCACGATATGTCATTCTTAATACATGGTGTTAGATAGCTCTTGTCTTTAGTTGACATTCATTGAGCTTTTTCGTAGTATAGTCTAAATGATGCATGCTTCTAAAATGTTAAAAATTGTTTGCAATGAATCTGTCGTCTCATTTCTTTTGTAACTTTGTTACACTATTTGTTTGCCATGTGTGCACTTTGTCTAAGTGGTTTTGGTATGATGAACATTTAGAAGTCATTTTATTTTACACATAGATCATTGTGTTAATTAATTGGTAAGTATGCTTAAGTGACTAAGCCTAACTTCAAAACAATTTCACAATGTAGTATCTAAAATAATGTCATGCTATCTTGCAATATGATTATTTGTCTTGATGCCATGTGGTAGCTTTTTGTCTAGTAGATGAATATTTGTTTTTGTTTACATAAGATGCTATGATTTCTATGATATTCACATCTTTTGTCATTAAGACTTTTGTCTTGTAGATTGATAACAAATTATTTGTTATTTCTCTTTGTTATTTTGCATAATTATTGTCCCATTATTGCTACTTTGATTAGTAATATGTTTATAAGATCCATTTTCTTGCATATAGCTTCAAAAGCTAATAGGATTAAGTTTTAGAGGTTTGAAATTTGTGTTTGGGTATCTTTCAACATACCTCTCTCCAAATCGTATTGTTGCTTCCGCTTTCCTAACAACATCTCCATCATCCTTTAGTTATAACAATACACCTTCCATGAGGAAACCACATACCTCGTCGTGCAATCATCTTGCATTGATAGAGAAGAGCTACATAACTTCGAGGATGAAGTACTTTGTATGCTAACCAACTTCCGCAAAAACATTACTAAGCTCATCGCTTTCATTAACTTGCTTCGTCATTCTTAACATCACACATTATGATGGATGTCCACCGATTAAGGGGGAGAGAAATTCATTCACATAATTGTCTGTTTGTATTAAAGAACACTCACACATACCGACACATAGGTTCACACCACTTAGTTAAATCAGTTCACAAAATCACAAAGTGTTTCAAACCTTATTAGCTCAACACCACAGTTTTGCACCAATATCTCGTCAAGTGAAAAACACATCATGTGTTTGACAAACCTCTTAAACGAGAAGCTTTAAGTCTCCTTAGACTTTGACTAGGATTAGTAAAACCAAATCTGTAGTTATAAGTAAATAGACCTTAGCTTGAACCTTCGTTTGATCAAAAATGACAAAAAGTGACCAAATCAATTTTTGGTCCCACGGCACCCTATGATAAGACGGACGGAACCAAAGATTTGGTTCCGCCCAATCCGCAGGTACATGGTTTAGTTTTTAACCATTCATAACAGACAACCTTCTCACAACCAACGATTCTAGGATTTATTTTCACATCATCATTCTCTAGAACAAATTCATCATAGGATCTCATCCTTTTCATTCTTGATACATATCAAGCATGTCATTGTCAGTGCAAACAGAACCATCACTCTCAACACGTTGGTCCAACCAACACTCTCATTATATGATGTCATTTTCATTTTCATTTTCATATAGGTATATGGAATCTCTATTCCTAAGTGATCATTATATTCACTTCCTTCATTTGAGCATTTATCATCTTTGGTAGATGATAATATCATAACCTTAACCGCCTTCAATACTCTTATAGCACTTGCTATACTGTTTCTGAATTCATTATAACCACCACCTTCCATCACCTCTTTCACTAATCATCAAACCCATGGATTAGCGAAAAACCTACTTGCATCAACCTTTAGTTATCAATTGAGTTATCACTAGTAAACTAACACCAACACTAGCATCACTAACTTTAACTCCACTTCATATCCTCATCATAGGCATTGTTTTGTAGGAGTATATTCTTGTAAATGTAATTCTTATTAGAAGATTACACACTTTATAACATGATTTACTAGATAATCACGATTGATATCACAATTGATATGCTGCATCATATTTTTCTTTAATTAAACAATCACAATTGGTAAGTTGCTTGTGATTAGATTATTGATATGTTGCATAATATTTTTCTTTAAGATAAAATATATTGCACTAACCATTTCATTGTAGGTTCATCATCATATACGCTCGATCGTATATAGCATACTCATCATAGGATGAAGTTTGCATCGATTATTTTTCTTCTTTTATAGGTGCTGCTTAACGCTCTCAAACCAGGAGGATTATCAGTCTAGCACTCATATTGCATCGTCCATACACTTTGGTCGTATATGACTTAAGACATAGTTTCTAGTGCACTAATCTTTTGTTTTGTAGGTTCATCTTGACGCCCTAGAGCAAGGGGGAGCTTTCGTCAAGCATTTTTAGAATGCATCATATACACGCATTGTTGTATATCACATACTAACCTTTATTTTGTAGCATTTCTCATTCTTGGATCATATACGTTGGTACCCTAGCAACGGGGAGTATTGATCAAGGGGGAGCATATCATGTACTAATCCTTGTTTTGTAGCAATCATAATCCTTACATCATATACGTTGGTACCCTAGCAACGGGGAGTATTGATTAAGGGGGAGCTACAGCCAAGGGGGAGCATGTACACATTCTTAAGAATTCTCATTTTTTGACACACTTTTGTGTTTCGACAAAAAAGAGGAGATAGGTCAACATAGTCCAACATTGCTTACCCACGTGTATCGTTGGCTATATGCATTTCATTCATCATGCATTTTTCATATATATTCTTTTTATGTTGCACACCACTAACCTTTATGTAGGTTAAGAGTCTTAATTTGATCCATGGATCCGCTAACAACCTAGGGAACGCAACAACCATAGGAGATTGGAGTAGTCTATTTAACTTCACTAGGGATGATGCAAGCTCGCTATTTTGGGGAGAAATGAAGTTAACTCCAAGGACACACCCTTTTTGTTTCGACAAAAGGGGAGAAAGGTGTAAACGGAGAAAGTAAGTAATTACGAAGTTGTAAGTAATTACGGACACAAGAAGAAGGGGGAGAAAGGTGTAAACAGAGAATCGGACACAAGGAGAAAGTAAGTAATTACGGACACAAGTAACTTTTTACATTTTACTTTCTATCACGTTTACATATTTTGTCATCATCAAAAAGGGGGAGATTGTTAGTGCAAGCAGTCTTGTTGGGGAGATTGCTAGTGCAAGCAATCTCGTTTGTTTTGATTGATGACAAACATGTAACTTGATACATAACGTAAAATGTACAAGTTACTTGTAATCTTATTTTGTCTCAACAAACATCCAACACCTCTCGACTTCTCGAGTCCTCGTATGATACAACACAGGTTCGTACATGTTTGTTATGTGGCATTATGATCAAACCCTTAACAAACCATTTAGAATGTTTAAAATACGGTTAGGTCATTAAGTATTTTAAAAGGTTAATCATTCTACTTAGAACCTCATTTTACAAACATATATTAGTTAAGCTAGCATATACATGTTACATGATCACTAGGATACATGTTACATACATATACACATTTATATTATTTACATTTTAAATCTTAAAATGGAAAATATATATACATGATATCATGGCATACATCATTGACAAATCTTGTAGATTTAGAAAGATATTTTATAATGATCTTGAAGCAACATAGTTAACTTTGGAAGATATGGCAAGATATGGTAAGATATGGAAAGATTTGTTGAGATATTAGCTGTCAGGTCCGGCGGATCCAAATGGTATAAAGGGCGGATCCCTTTGGTATAAAGGGCGGATCCCTTTGGTATAAAGGGTGGATCCCTTTTATCAAATCCGTGGTTTGTTTTACATTTTGCCTATAAATAGTAGCCCATTGTTTACCCATTGTTAAAGCCACTAGAACACACATTCCCTTTACCCTTTGCACACACTTAGATCAGTAGCAAACCATGTAGATTCATACATTAATCACCCTTTACATAATGATCATAATGTTACTAACTTTCATTATGTTGTAAGCATACACTGTTAATGATCCTGTGAAGCAAGCTCAAGATCATGAGTCATTATCCATAGCATACTTCCTGATCCACCAAGAAGGTTAGAAGATCTTGAAGTCATTATCCACCATAGCATTCCAACATATAAAGATTCAAGGACACTTGACATCCTCAATGATTGAAGACTTCTCATTCAAGAAGTTCATGTAGATTTCACATGCATACATGAAGATCCATCACAACAAGTTTAGGGAGCTTGTGATCTTTATCCATTGAAGGCTTCCTATTAATGGAAGTTCATTTAGAATAGTCATTCATATCCATGATACATTTATGTCATGGATCATCATTGATCATTGTAAACATCAACCTAGATTAGGTGGTTTATGTGTTTGTGCCATAAAACACAAGGTTTCTATGTTGGGCCATAAAACATAGTGAGAGTGGTTGAACCCTTGTAAAAGAACCAACGGGAGTGGTTGTACCCTTGTAAAGAACTCGACATCTAGCTTAGTGTCGAAAATTGTATAGGCGACGATGGGAGTGGTTGAACCCTTGTAAAAGAACCAACGGGAGTGGTTGTACCCTTGTAAAGAACTCGACATCTAGCTTAGTGTCGGAAAATGTGTAAGCGACGTATGTAAGGTTTTCTCCGCCGAGAAGGGAGCTTGTTGATCTAGTGAAGTAACTCTCGAGTTGGGTACTCGGGGAGTAGAGTATGGCGGAGAGGAGCTCCGTGACCGATCCACTATAAATAATCGTGTTTGGTTTGCGCTTTCTTTTACTTATCTCTTTACTTTTATGTTTGCATTATATGATTGCTTGTGTTGTGATTATTTGATAATACTTGTGTGACAACTTGGTAGTCATAAACTACAACAAACATCTTTCATATTAGAACAAGCCAAATTGGAAATTTGATACAACAAGTTTTAAGATTTTAAAACGGTAACGTATTCACCCCTCCCCTTCTCCGTTTTCACACTCTCTATTTTTTCTCTTGTGTCACGCGTGACCGTGAGGTGTTTTTATAAGGGTGGAGCGTGATGGTCACCATAAAGGTGAGCCATCACCCACCATAAAAACAAGTCTTAGGCTGGGTTTAATGGTCACATGACCATCACTTCCACCTCAACTGCTGAATCAGATTTTCAACATACCATGTTACCTTTACCTTTAAGCCGTAATGGTCACCACAATGGGTGTCATAAAAGCCGACCCGAACCTGAACCTGAATATGGTTTTTGGGGTCGGGTTAGTTGTAACACCCCCAAATTTGATTTGTGGCAGCGGAAAAGTAATTTGGGTGTTACGGTGAGGATCGAAGTTTAAATCTCAGGAAATGGTCCAGAATATGCATTTTTAAAGCTATATGTCATTCGAAGAATCTTCTTGATACAAAAGTGATTTATCTGATTTGAAAATCCCATAAAAGATGTGATAATTTTGAAAGGAATGACATATTCGATTTTACAACATTTAAGTTATCAGAGTAAAAGATGCCCGCTCCGTGTCTTGTCCTGCTCCGTTAATTACCTGAGATAAACATGCTTAAAACGTCAACACAATGGTTGGTGAGTTCGCGGAGTTTATAGAAAATATCTCTCTTTGAAAGGTGTATAGTGATAATAGTTCTTCATGAAATAAATAAAGAGTTGCGTTGTATAAAATCCACAGGTGAATAATGTATGATTTTCAAAATCAGTAGTTTCATATTTTAAATGAAGTTGAGCTACGTTGTTATACGCTCGAAATGATATATTGGATTAACTTTTGAAAGTAACGATATACTAAGCCTTCTTAGTTGTCTTTATAGAATTCTCTATTTAATCACATATGATAACAGTTAAAGTTCAAGTACGAGATTTATAATCATAACACGTAGTGAAATAATAGTCTAAAGTCTGAAGTCTATCAGTTTAAAGTGGTGGTCTTCTAATACAGCTGTATCCTATATATATATGAAACATTCATATATTCATAAAGTTATATTGCCCTAAGCCTCATGACACGCAAAACGTTAACAATTTGGGAGTCCCACCAGGGTTACCTGATGGGTGAGCTATGGCCCTCAAGTTAATAGGTGATTTGCCAATTCCTATTTTTCTCAAATATAGTGTATCGCTGCTAAATACGACTAACCATAAGGCATTCCGTCAAAGTATTTAGGGGATAGGTCGTCAGCCTTTAACAGGTTTCGAAGCTGTTCACTATATTCGCGCTCACCGCAGTGATTAATGGCTCATGATCGAGGGACTTTATGGCAATAAAGTGTGCTTAGGCAATATAGGTCTCAAGGTTCATAAAATACACATATTCTGATCTTGGCAATTATTTCCAGTGGAATATAGAAATATTATAATAAGTAACAGTTCATTCATTTGACACATGAATGCATACAGTAATCTTCAGTATCATGTTACATCAAGTAGTTCAGAGATGTTATGTTTCAAGTTCCGCGTTTAAGCTAAACAGATAATTTGCACATATAATGAGCATGTATTCCTTTCAAGTATGATTCAAGTAGATAAAGCATAGTTGATAATTTCGAGTAAATCATAAGAGATTTCAAGTAGTATAAAACAGTTAAAGCATGTATCTCCCCCAAAAGAATTATTAAAAACAAGTGTGAAAAATAGGGGCCACGACTCACCTTAGCCATAGCAAAGCAAAGATCATACTGGCACGACTGGCATCTAAAGCATATCACAACGGTCTAGGATCGGCACAACCTAATACGTATACAGTTGTCTCAAAACACGTCTCGCAATCAATAAAGTCTATAAAAGATAATGTGTCGTAGTTTTTCGTGGATTATTCAGTTTTCCAAAACTTATCAAAAGCTTAGTTTAAATGTTTCATGTGGTGTGGTAGGATAACCTAGACTCGACGTACAACTCACGCCAAAAAGTATAGACATCAATTAACTCAAGAGAATACTAACGAGAACTCAAACCAAGGAGGACAACTTAGCAGCTAAAGACAAACAAACACCTCAAATCAAATAACTAGTTTGTGCGTTTCGGCATTTACCCCGTTATCCCAAATATTTTGTATAAAAGATAAGCGTCTTGTAACATAGTGAAGAGTTTAACTATCAAAATCAGTTTTTCTCAAATCATTGAGACTTGGACTAACCAAATCTGAATTTACAATAATTTATAAGTTTATGTCTCAATAATATTTCTTGTAAATATTAGTCTTGGATTTCATTGAAGATTTTGTGTCCCGTCCGAGTTTAATATATTATGTTCAATAAATCTGATGTCTAATGTAGTAAGTCCGATAGCGATCCGCCTTTGTCCGATGTCCAAGTATAATAATCAAGTCCGTATTCAAATTTGAGTCACAATCCAAGTATTACCCGAAACGTCCCAAGAGAACAAGTAAATACACGTTAGTCAATTATATTATTGACACTAAATTTTTATAACTAACACACTCTTTAAATATGTTAACCAGTGTACCCTTTTTAAATTATTATGGGCTTGTGAACCCATGTCCACTAAACACCAACCCCCTTACGGGCTTTCGAGCCCAAACGAATCCAACCCAATCACAACCTGGTTCTATCTGTTGAAACAAGTAAACACCACTTTGACTAACATTTTCTCACCAGATTATAGCATACTATGGCATTTCATTTGACCAAAATTATACCTAGACTTTCGACGCCTAAGTGGGTTTCGACACAGAGCCATATAACAACACAACATCTTATGACCAAAACATATAACAACACTTGGTGTTGTCACTGTGGAACCGAGACCAAAACGCAAGCACCCTCTTGGGTAGCTCGACCATACGCAACCACAAATCACATCCGAACACAGCCCAAACTCTAACTAATCCTAACTCCTAACCACAATATCAACAAGAATAATACTAATAACTTCACCCACACCACCACACGAGTCTCGGGGGTGTGGTGAGCCACTGCCGAATGCAACAAAACCAAACGGATCCTCGAATAACCATATCTAACATCAACAACATATAACCCCTCGTCAACAAGGGTCAAAACAACAACAATAACCTCAAAGTCTCACCGAGTCGAATGAGTTGACTGAGTCGCGGCCGAGTCACAAGAAACGAATGAGTCCACACGAGTTTAGTTACAACCACATTTATATCCCGTTTTTAAATTATGAAAACTAACATCTTTGGTTTAACTAGTTTTTAAATCCACGAAAAATAATGACACAATATAATCGGTAATATCAAAATAAATAATAAAAATAATATGAAGTGGTTTTTCCTCGAGTTACCATGTCTAGAGAAGTTAAGGAGATGGAGGAGAACGGCGGCTGTGGTGGCTGTGGGGACAGCCATGGCGGCAGTGGTGGTATCTCGAACCCGAACGAACCAAACTAACACCAAAAATATATACCATCGATCTTGTGTTGCCGGAAGAACATGCCGGAAAAATCATTAGTTACCGAAATAAAAGAATGGATGGGGTGGGTTTTGAGGTGCGTGATGCATAGGGAAATGATGAGGAGATTAAGGGGATTAAAGTGGTGGTGGCGGTGTAGTTGTGTGGCTGGCGGGGGTGGGGCGTAGGCCGGTTTTTGTCGCCGGAAAAATTGGAGAGAGTGTGAGGTGAGAGAGTGTTAGCAAGGATAGGAAGTTGTGTGGAGTGAAAGATTATAAAAGAAAAGTGTGTAGTACGTGTATGGCTTAAATGATGGACAGGTTTGTGGATTAGTGTGTGGATTTGAGGAAGGACAAGTACGAGTATGGGATTTTTGGATTATTGTACCGACACCCAAGAGTAAATATCATAGGGAGATATTTGTAGGTAGGTAGGGGTTGGGTTGTAGTTTAATTAAATGGGGTTTGTGTACTGAAATATGTTTTGTATAAATAAATGTGGTTAGTGAAATATAAATGTGGGGTTTAGTAGTTTTAACTATAATGTGTAACTTGTGTAACATAAATTTAGTGTGGATGGAGTTTTGTGAAACAATGAGTTTTCAAAGTAAGTGTTGCTATTTAATATATATTGTTGAAACGTAATGTGATAATAATAAAAGAAAAGTTTAAATTTCCCCGTAAAAATGGGTTTTGTTAAACGGTAACTCGAGGTTATCTTTAATAAATGTGGATTATCATAACGGATTTTCGTGGGATCTTACAGTATCTACCCCTAAATTTTGAACTTCGTCCCGAAGTTCAGTCTGCGATAGGTGTTGGAAAATGTGGTGTTCTAAGGTGAGGGTTTATGGGAAATGTTGTCGAGAGGTTTCTATCCGGAAATAGAGAAACGAGATCTAATTAGATTTACTCATGCTATATGGAATAAATTCGAATGTTTGGTTAATTAATAAACCTAAAGATTTAGAATAATGAGAACAACGGTCAGGAACTGTGGAAATTTAACGGCTAGTGAACAGTGTATAATACCAATCATGTATTTGATAAACAGGTAAAGTATTTCTACCAGTAAGTAAATAGAGTTTCCCAGCAAAGGCGTTATAAATCCACTCAGTTCCAAGCCCGTCCCATTCCAGGCTTGCAACCTGTGTGTTTACAACCCATTGCTAACATAGTCTCGAACAAGTATAAATGTGTATAGAAATACGTATTATAAAATGATTTGGACTAAGACTAGAACTAGAACAGATATAGATGTATATAAAAATACGTATCACAGTATAAATAGGTCAAGTACTTATGCATTTCATAATTATGCTAGCAATTGTGTACGTTATTCTTGTGGTTATCTACTTGAGGTATGCTCCGGACGAAGATTTCCAATATTTGGTTGTGATTTTAGCGTTTGTCATTCCGTTGGTGATTGTAGCCCTTATCGTGGATGTGGCGTATGGAAAATAGGTAGTAGGAAGGTTGGAATAAATAGTTGTAACTTTAGCATTATCGTTGCTAGTGTTATTGTTATGTACTACTTTTCGTGATTTCTGATAAAATTTCTTGTTATTTTGCGCTTCTCATAAGTCTTTGTGAATTCTTAAGATTCTAATGCTTGTACTTTTGTCAGTTTCTTATCATAAGAATGGTGGGTAATATGTGCAGGTATTATTTGTGGTTGGTCAAAAGTGACGTTTATGGGCAATTTATTTTGTCTCAAGATTTTGTTTTTGATTAGAAGTTGTTATTAGAAAATCTGAAGGATAACTGTTTCATTCATGACATGATTCTTCCTAAATTAGACATAGTTGATCAGGCTATGTATAATTTGGGACCAAATAATGTAATGCTTGACTCAGTCACCGTGAGATTTATGCCTTTTTCAAGAAGTTTAGATGGTTCAGTTATAATGGTTTCGTCACAAAGTCGGACACCCTCTAATTATTTTCAAAAGAATTAAGAAGTTTTTGTTCATATTCTGAGGATAAGTCAGGAATTTCTATAGTAAATATAGGATATCTTTGGTATAAACCTAAGTTTTTGGTGAGAATTTCTTACAATGTGGTGATAACCTATTGTTTAGTCATAAGTGGTGCTGAATCAAATTGCTAAAGTGATATCTGGTTATTGTTTCATAAAGGCTATGAATAGGGAGTGAATCAGACGTGGATTATGATTATTTCGGAAATATCACAAGGTAGAGTCTTCATACGGTAGAAAGATAATTGTTACGCTTAGGTTACATCCATCGTACTTGGGGTTAAGTATGTAAGGAAATACAACTTAGAAAGTTTTAAACCAGGGTTTACTTATCCACAATAGGAATTTATCTTCTGCTTAAACATAGGTGTCATCCTTTGGCGTTGTTAAGGTTTTAAAGAGTTTCCATTTTCTTTCACTGGTCTTCTTGTCCTAAGTGATATCCTGGGTTGGGCATTGATTCTTGCAGTGTCTCGCTTAACTTTTGGTCTAAAAATCCTTGGGTAATGGTAATAGCAGGTTCAGTTACTTCTTTTATATTCCTTAAGTGAGTTGGTCTAAAACTCGTGAAACTTTCATTGATATGCTTATAGAACTTAGTCGTCTTCTTTTCTCCGGTTGTCCTATTGTTGCTACTCGGATGAGCTACTGTAGTTGTCCCGAGTATCACAGCATCGATGTTGGTTACTAAATTTTGGATAATTTCAGGAGTCATAGTTGTGGTTGGTGCTAGTAGGGTATTTGTAATGCTCATGCTGGCCATATTCTATCAATATCCCAGGAAATACGGATTTAAATTCACCTAATGGCCCTGTCAGAATAATTCTAGTAATAAGGTATCGGTATACTAGTCTTAATAATGCGGTCACAATGTGAAACTTTAACCAGTCGTGAACCCTAAATCACGATGTGTCTGGGTAATGTCGTAGATAAATGCTTAATTCTTGGTATGGGATTGCTAGGGTACAAACTGTTTTATTCACAAAAGCCGAAGTTCAGGAATTTTCTCTTCATTCATCAAGTTTTCTTTCGAAATTTTGTCTTAAAGAATTCTATGGTCATAGTCTAGTTTGTGTTTGGTATAAGGAATCCTAACAATCGTAGATAATGTTATGGTAGGTCTGAATATAATCACTGTAAACATCATAATATTAATAACTTGATCGATTGTTTTTACAAAATCAACGATACAAGGTCTTTTATTAATGTTCCATGCGGCAGGTTAATAAATCTCTGTTTTTCTCATTGTAAGGATTGCCATGTGGGAGTGTTTCTCAATATCTCTGACTGAAACCTTATCAGTTCGTCCTAGAAGTCCATCGTGTCGGGCAAAAGTTCAGATAAGGTGTCGTTGGTTGTGAGTGATGTTTTGTCAATGATGTTAATAGGAGTGTACCAATCTGTTCTTTATGACGCTCCAATCGCATCATGTTGGTGGGAGGAGTAGGTGTGTGGGTAACTGTTGTCCTAAAGTCCTATTCAGTCTTTGAGGATTCGGGCTGAAATGACGAAAGCAGGTGGGAAGTAGTAATTATGAGGGAGACCTGAGAGGGTAATTTCTCTCTAGGAGTCAACTCCCGTTGGTGGAGTGTAAACAGGTAAGTCTGGGTGAGTAGTCTTAACGAGTAGTCGGGTCTAACCGACAATGGAGGGAATGATGATAATAGTGGTGGTAAGGTATGGTGACGTTATCCTGATCATGTCTAGGGGTGAAATAAGGTGAAAATTGTAGTATAATTGGTACTAAGTGTAGGTGTATCTTCTTAATAATTCCATTGAGGTAGTTCCAAAATATTATCATAAAAGGTTCGGGTTCATGAAATGCTAAAATCCTAACTTTTCTGTGTCGAGTTTCCGGGGCATATGGGTGTGGTAGTTTAGTCAAAGGAGAATTTGGCTCAATCTCTTTTCAAATCGTTTCTTAGTGTGTATTCTGTCTAACCTCGAATGTTGTTGGACAACCAATCAACTCTTTCAATGGATAAGATTCAGCAGTTCTTCTAAGTTTCTGACGTAAAGGTGAGTGAGTTGGTGATAATGAGAGTGGTATGTGAGTAAGTTCCGTATTAGGCTGGGGTCGAGTTATTAGTACATAGAGATGTTCAGCATTCGTAGTGATATGATAACAAGATGATGTATGAGTAGTACGAAGGGTAGCTTCGGTAATTTTAACAGGTTTGGAAGACATAGTACTGTAGTAGCCGAAAATAATAATTATAAGTATTTTGTACGTTAAGAGCGTAACGGTAAGTGTGAAATAATACAGTGTGTAATGTGTGAAGAGTAAACATTAAGCATGTAAAGATTAGTGCAAAATAATCTTAATAGGTAATGTATTGAGCACGGCAGTCTGCAGACACGGAGGGCGTAAAATGGTATGGTGTAAAATCATTCATTTTGAAAGTGTGGTTATAGTTCAATGTTTTAAAATGTTTGATTCTCTATAACCATAGGCTCTGATACCAAACTGTAACACCCCCAAATTTGGTTTGTGGCAGCGGAAAAGTAATTTGGGTGTTACGGTGAGGATCGAAGTTTAAATCTCAGGAAATGGTCCAGAATATGCATTTTTAAAGCTATATGTCATTCGAAGAATCTTCTTGATACAAAAGTGATTTATCTGATTTGAAAATCCCATAAAAGATGTGATAATTTTGAAAGGAATGACATATTCGATTTTACACCATTTAAGTTATCAGAGTAAAAGATGCCCGCTCCGTGTCTTGTCCTGCTCCGTTAATTACCTGAGATAAACATGCTTAAAACGTCAACACAATGGTTGGTGAGTTCGCGGAGTTTATAGAAAATATCTCTCTTTGAAAGGTGTATAGTGATAATAGTTCTTCATGAAATAAATAAAGAGTTGCGTTGTATAAAATCCACAGGTGAATAATGTATGATTTTCAAAATCAGTAGTTTCATATTTTAAATGAAGTTGAGCTACGTTGTTATACGCTCGAAATGATATATTGGATTAACTTTTGAAAGTAACGATATACTAAGCCTTCTTAGTTGTCTTTATAGAATTCTCTATTTAATCACATATGATAACAGTTAAAGTTCAAGTACGAGATTTATAATCATAACACGTAGTGAAATAATAGTCTAAAGTCTGAAGTCTATCAGTTTAAAGTGGTGGTCTTCTAATACAGCTGTATCCTATATATATATGAAACATTCATATATTCATAAAGTTATATTGCCCTAAGCCTCATGACACGCAAAACGTTAACAATTTGGGAGTCCCACCAGGGTTACCTGATGGGTGAGCTATGGCCCTCAAGTTAATAGGTGATTTGCCAATTCCTATTTTTCTCAAATATAGTGTATCGCTGCTAAATACGACTAACCATAAGGCATTCCGTCAAAGTATTTAGGGGATAGGTCGTCAGCCTTTAACAGGTTTCGAAGCTGTTCACTATATTCGCGCTCACCGCAGTGATTAATGGCTCATGATCGAGGGACTTTATGGCAATAAAGTGTGCTTAGGCAATATAGGTCTCAAGGTTCATAAAATACACATATTCTGATCTTGGCAATTATTTCCAGTGGAATATAGAAATATTATAATAAGTAACAGTTCATTCATTTGACACATGAATGCATACAGTAATCTTCAGTATCATGTTACATCAAGTAGTTCAGAGATGTTATGTTTCAAGTTCCGCGTTTAAGCTAAACAGATAATTTGCACATATAATGAGCATGTATTCCTTTCAAGTATGATTCAAGTAGATAAAGCATAGTTGATAATTTCGAGTAAATCATAAGAGATTTCAAGTAGTATAAAACAGTTAAAGCATGTATCTCCCCCAAAAGAATTATTAAAAACAAGTGTGAAAAGTAGGGGCCACGACTCACCTTAGCCATAGCAAAGCAAAGATCATACTGGCACGACTGGCATCTAAAGCATATCACAACGGTCTAGGATCGGCACAACCTAATACGTATACAGTTGTCTCAAAACACGTCTCGCAATCAATAAAGTCTATAAAAGATAATGTGTCGTAGTTTTTCGTGGATTATTCAGTTTTCCAAAACTTATCAAAAGCTTAGTTTAAATGTTTCATGTGGTGTGGTAGGATAACCTAGACTCGACGTACAACTCACGCCAAAAGTATAGACATCAATTAACTCAAGAGAATACTAACGAGAACTCAAACCAAGGAGGACAACTTAGCAGCTAAAGACAAACAAACACCTCAAATCAAATAACTAGTTTGTGCGTTTCGGCATTTACCCCGTTATCCCAAATATTTTGTATAAAAGATAAGCGTCTTGTAACATAGTGAAGAGTTTAACTATCAAAATCAGTTTTTCTCAAATCATTGAGACTTGGACTAACCAAATCTGAATTTACAATAATTTATAAGTTTATGTCTCAATAATATTTCTTGTAAATATTAGTCTTGGATTTCATTGAAGATTTTGTGTCCCGTCCGAGTTTAATATATTATGTTCAATAAATCTGATGTCTAATGTAGTAAGTCCGATAGCGATCCGCCTTTGTCCGATGTCCAAGTATAATAATCAAGTCCGTATTCAAATTTGAGTCACAATCCAAGTATTACCCGAAACGTCCCAAGAGAACAAGTAAATACACGTTAGTCAATTATATTATTGACACTAAATTTTTATAACTAACACACTCTTTAAATATGTTAACCAGTGTACCCTTTTTAAATTATTATGGGCTTGTGAACCCATGTCCACTAAACACCAACCCCCTTACGGGCTTTCGAGCCCAAACGAATCCAACCCAATCACAACCTGGTTCTATCTGTTGAAACAAGTAAACACCACTTTGACTAACATTTTCTCACCAGATTATAGCATACTATGGCATTTCATTTGACCAAAATTATACCTAGACTTTCGACGCCTAAGTGGGTTTCGACACAGAGCCATATAACAACACAACATCTTATGACCAAAACATATAACAACACTTGGTGTTGTCACTGTGGAACCGAGACCAAAACGCAAGCACCCTCTTGGGTAGCTCGACCATACGCAACCACAAATCACATCCGAACACAGCCCAAACTCTAACTAATCCTAACTCCTAACCACAATATCAACAAGAATAATACTAATAACTTCACCCACACCACCACACGAGTCTCGGGGGTGTGGTGAGCCACTGCCGAATGCAACAAAACCAAACGGATCCTCGAATAACCATATCTAACATCAACAACATATAACCCCTCGTCAACAAGGGTCAAAACAACAACAATAACCTCAAAGTCTCACCGAGTCGAATGAGTTGACTGAGTCGCGGCCGAGTCACAAGAAACGAATGAGTCCACACGAGTTTAGTTACAACCACATTTATATCCCGTTTTTAAATTATGAAAACTAACATCTTTGGTTTAACTAGTTTTTAAATCCACGAAAAATAATGACACAATATAATCGGTAATATCAAAATAAATAATAAAAATAATATGAAGTGGTTTTTCCTCGAGTTACCATGTCTAGAGAAGTTAAGGAGATGGAGGAGAACGGCGGCTGTGGTGGCTGTGGGGACAGCCATGGCGGCAGTGGTGGTATCTCGAACCCGAACGAACCAAACTAACACCAAAAATATATACCATCGATCTTGTGTTGCCGGAAGAACATGCCGGAAAAATCATTAGTTACCGAAATAAAAGAATGGATGGGGTGGGTTTTGAGGCGCGTGATGCATAGGGAAATGATGAGGAGATTAAGGGGATTAAAGTGGTGGTGGCGGTGTAGTTGTGTGGCTGGCGGGGGTGGGGCGTAGGCCGGTTTTTGTCGCCGGAAAAATTGGAGAGAGTGTGAGGTGAGAGAGTGTTAGCAAGGATAGGAAGTTGTGTGGAGTGAAAGATTATAAAAGAAAAGTGTGTAGTACGTGTATGGCTTAAATGATGGACAGGTTTGTGGATTAGTGTGTGGATTTGAGGAAGGACAAGTACGAGTATGGGATTTTTGGATTATTGTACCGACACCCAAGAGTAAATATCATAGGGAGATATTTGTAGGTAGGTAGGGGTTGGGTTGTAGTTTAATTAAATGGGGTTTGTGTACTGAAATATGTTTTGTATAAATAAATGTGGTTAGTGAAATATAAATGTGGGGTTTAGTAGTTTTAACTATAATGTGTAACTTGTGTAACATAAATTTAGTGTGGATGGAGTTTTGTGAAACAATGAGTTTTCAAAGTAAGTGTTGCTATTTAATATATATTGTTGAAACGTAATGTGATAATAATAAAAGAAAAGTTTAAATTTCCCCGTAAAAATGGGTTTTGTTAAACGGTAACTCGAGGTTATCTTTAATAAATGTGGATTATCATAACGGATTTTCGTGGGATCTTACATTAGTCGGGTCCAAAATTATATTCGGGCAATCGGGTCAATCCGAATTGACCCGAGTTCTAAACAAGGTCGGGTTCGGGTATATTATATGTCTCTTACTCGGGTTCGGGTCAACCCGAGTAACCCGAGTTTCATTTTTTTTCTTTATAATTTGTATAATTTGTAAATACCAAAATTGTATAATTTTTAAACGACTTAGACCCGAACACGAGCTGACCCGACCCGAATTGATCCGAACCCGAGTGACCCGAGTTCTAAACAAGGTCGAGTTCGGGTATGTTTTTTTAGCCTTGACCCGAATTGATCCGAACCTGACCGTGTCAATCCGAATAACACCCCTAGTCACCGCGTAACCAACCACATAAAAATAAATCACTTTAGACAAACACACCCCCTAGTATAGCACATACACTAAATTAAATTAAAAAAAAAAAAAAAAAATTAAAAAAAAAATAAAAAAAAAAAAAAAAAAAAAAATTGAGAACTGTACCTCTTTTTGCTTGGATTTAGTTAGGTGAAGTGATTCCCCAAACACCCCTACTTTTTGCACCTTCACTTGCCAACCTTGTAGCCCCGTCATGGTTTCACCTCACTTTCACCTCACCCATAACACCTGGTCTTAATGATTGTGTTACAAAATTACTACTTTTTATATATTCGACATGGTTACTAAGCAAGCGTGATGCATGAATGCATCGAATTGCATTTTACCAAAATTTTGCATATATGTTGTTATAATATGTGTCATTGTGTTGAAATTTTTTTGCATCTAAGGCTATGCACAACCGATCTGAAAATGTCGATCGGTCGCTTGGGATTTAGCAAACCGACCGATATCAAGGTCGGTCGCTTCGATTGTGGAGTATCGGTCGCAGGTTGGCCAAGACTGAGTTTTAATGCAATATCGGTCCTTGGAACGACCGAGTTTTAAGGCTATGAAACACATTTGCAAATTCTTTTACCGTTGCAATTAAAAAAAAAAAAAAAAAAAAAAAAAAAAAAAAACAACTTTTTCAACCTTATAAATACCAACTTCAAACACACTTCTAAACACACAATTTCAAACACAATTCAAACAACTTCTCATCCATATTCAAACAACATTTCTATAAAGAATTTTTGTAATATTTTTATTGTTATTTGAATAATTTACTTAATGTTTTTAATGTTTAATTGAATAATATATGTAATGTTTTTTTAATGAATTTTAAGTTTTTTTTTTAAATGTTTGATTAAAAAAAATAAAAAAAGATCGCTCATCGACTGTGGCACTTTGGACGGTTTTAGTCGTCGGAGAGAGAAAGCTGACGTGGCAGCTGACGACTTAAGTCGTTTGGGTCAACGAGACTGTGCATAGCCTAACACATTTTTGAACTAGTCGCGGTTATCAAAAAGCAAAAAAGAAAGAAAATGTCTGCAGTTTACACTTTACACTCTATTTCATCATTTGTCCAAAACAACGCTAATAACCAAGCTATATCATTTTTTTTTCCATTTTGTTTGGTTCAATTTCATGGTTCCAAACGTTCAAGAAATGATTTTTTCTTAACCAATGATAATAAATTTATTTAGGTTGTCTTATTAGGTGTTACCAATACAAATAATCAAGAAATACTTTTTGCTACCGACGTCGTTGCATTATTAGGCGTTACCAATAATAAAAAAATTCCAAAACCCGTACCATTTTATGGCATATTCTACAAAATCACCTTTGGAAACATCATACAAATATATAACAGAAAAACTATTTGTTGATCCCATGCAGATTAAGCCTTCACCTTTGTCGTGTATCATGAATCAAATACTGTTATCTTTAGTAAACAGATAATGTCTACCGTCCGCAGTGGGCGTTAATGCACCCAAAAAGTTGCCCAACAGCGCCCAACAGCGCCCAACCATGCAAAACGGGGGGGCGCTGTTGTAGTAAATTTTGCAAAAATGGTTGTTCTGACAGCGCCTTGTGCGTTGGTTTGTTTGAGGAATATAGCCGTTGTCAAACGGCAAAATGCAACGCTTTTTTTTTTTTTTTTTTTTTTTTTTTTTTTTTTTTTTTTTTTTTTTTTTTTTCATTCATTATTTTCACTATATAAACACATAAACATATATTTTTTACACCAGAACAATCTCAAAAACAATCCACTCTCAACAAATTTTATACATTCTTTCACGTTTTTATACAATGGGTTCTCCTTCGTCGTCTTTTAATATTTTTGATACTAGTTCGGATGACGATTTCTCCGACCGAGAACTAGAAGCGGTGTCTCTTGCTGCTGGGGCTGTAGCTACGTACGTCGCTCAAAACCCACCAAAACCGATCCGAAGAAGAACAAAAGTTTATCGAGACCGTTTTGAGGCCAACGAAAGGTTGATGAAAGATTATTTCCACCCAACGGAGACAACGTATGATGACAGAGCATTTAGGCGCCGTTTTAGAATGAGCAAACGGTTATTTTTGCGTATCACAAATGATTTGGAGGCGCATTTCAATTACTTTAAACAAAAACCCGACGGATTGGGTAACCCGGGGTTCACGTCGATACAAAAGTGCACAGCTGCTATGCGGGTGATCGGTTACGGTGTCTCCACCGACATCAACGACGAGTATTTAAAGATGGCCGAGAAAACGTGTCGGGACACACTTGAGCATTTTACAATAGGTAAAAAAAAATCTTTTATATATTTATTGTTTTTCTTATATATTTAATTTTTTTCGTTTAAATTTAATTTTTTTTCTTATATATTTATGTAGTTATATATTTATTGTTATTCTTATATAATATTCATTGTTTTTTACAATAGGAATTAAAACCTTGTACGAGAAGAGGTATTTAAGAAAGCCGACAAAAAGTGATTTGATGAAAATATACGATGTGCACCAAGAGGTTCATGGCATACCCGGTATGATGGGTAGTATAGATTGCATGCATTGGGCATGGGCTAACTGTCCAACTGCTTGGCGAGGTCAATACCACGGGGGAAGCCACAAAGGTCCAACGCTGGTTCTTCAAGCCGTTTGCTCATACGATCTATGGATATGGAGTGCTTACTTTGGTGTCCCCGGCTCTCTTAACGATATCAACATTTTAGAGCAATCACCCGTCCTCGAGGACATCATCTCAGGTACCGCGCCGTCTCTTGATTTTTATGCTAATGACAACTTCCATCCAGGTGGCTACTTTTTGGGTGACGGTATATACCCGGAATACTCGTTCATCATGAAAACGATGTCACAGCCGATCGATCCTAAAAAAGATAACTGGAGAAAAGTACAAGAATCGGCAAGAAAGGACATAGAAAGATGTTTCGGTGTTCTCAAAAAACGTTTCGCGTTTGTGGCGAATCCTTGTCGTTTATGGACGAAGGATAAGATTAAGGATGTTATGCGTGCGTGCCTCATTCTACACAATATGATTTTAGAGGACGAAGGACGGGCCTTTTGTCAAGATTATCACCCGGGCGAAGAAAACGAACCACTGCCGGGATTAACCTCCGAAGAAGCCGTTCAACACGCGGCCTACGTACGAAGCCACGTGAGTCACCACGCACTATTGGCGGATTTGATCGAGGAAGCGTGGGTTAACCGAAAAATGTTGTCCGATGAGGAGGAGGAGGAGGAGGAGGAGAACTACGACAATTACGATGACGTTAACGACGATTCCGATGATTAGTAGATTTCGTTTTTTTAATTGTAATTTTAGTTTTATTTGTAATGGTTTTATTTTAAATTATGTGTGACATTTTTTTTTTATTGTAATGATTTAGACTTTATTTTAATAAAATTGTATTTTTATTTATATTATTTACTATTATTAATTAGTTTTTATTATTAAAATAAAATAAAAATGAATAAAAAAGTACTGCCACGTGTCAAACAACCCCCACTCTCCACTACACCACTTTTTTAACAAACCCTCATCCTATCCCACATGTCACGTGTCGAAAAACCCCTCACTCCCCATTTCTCCCCACTACACATGGTCATCTTTAATAAACAGATAATGTCTATCATATAATGTAAGAAAACATACACTTTATTAATAAAATCAAGTTACAATAATAATAATAATAATAATAAAATTAACACTAATTAAATAACAAAAAATTAAGGGCAAACGTCACAAAAATTACTAAACTTAGGGTCCGTTTCAATCAGGTACTTCTTTTTTTCTTGCATAAAAAAGCGTCCAACAAAATTTTTTAGCTGATTTAGATTTTTTACTAACTTTCGTTAACCCACTTCGTTAGTAAATTACATGTTTGGTCCTTGAATTCGTATAATCATTACATGTTTGGTCCTTAAAAATTTTTTTCTAAAATATTTTTTTCGAAAATATTTTTTTTGAAAATATTCTTTTTCGAAAATGTTTTTTGTCAAAATTTTTTTCTATAACCTTTTTTTCGAATTTTTTTTTTCGAAAAATAAAATTTAGAAAAATAAAATTCGAAAAAAAAAAGTTTTTGAAAAAAAAAAAAAAAAAAAAAAATCGGAAAAAAGGTTTTTTTTTTTTTTTTTTTTTTTTTCCAAAATCATTTTTTTCCATTTTTTTTTCTAAATTTTATTTTTCTTCGAAAAAATATTTTCAAAAAAAAAATTTAAGGACCAAACATGAAATGATTATACGAATTTAAGGACCAAACATGTAATTTACTAACGAAGTGGGGTAACGAAAGTTAGTAAAAAACCTATATCGGTTGAAAAAAATTGTTGGGCGTCTTTTTATGCAAGAAAAAAAGAATAGTACCCTGATTGAAAACGGACCATAAGTTTGATGCCTTTTTGTGGCATTTGCCCAAAAATTACCGACACAATAGAACATAAGTAATATACAGACTATAATTAACGACAATGAAAAGAAAACAGTAAAAGGTCGAGGCACGACACACGAGCCTTGTGTTTAACACGATTCTTTTAAAACAGATTCGTCGTCTGTTTTCAGAATACAACGGCCAAAACAAATGTACTGCCGGACGTGAAAGCTTGCCTGGACAATCACGAAACGATGGCTTGTTCTTGAACGAACCTTGCATAGGAAAAATGTTTGTATGGAGTGGTGAATTTCAGTTCTCGAAAATGGGCGAACAAGTGTTTTATTTATACTAATTAACGTCTTGATCACTAAGGCAATATCTCAGTTAAATGAAAATTGATTCCGTAAACCAGTTTTATCATAAAATCGTTTCTAAGTATAAAAGATTTGCAAATCAATCATATCCATAATTAACTAGAGAAATGCTATATCCACAAAAGGTTTATAAAAAAAAATCCACACAACATGTGTAATGTAAATATGGTGGATGAGAAAGACAAAAGAGAAAATAGCATACATCATTATTGCTCTAATTCATTTGCCATTTCATTGTGTAAATATTTTTTTTTGTAAACTTTTAGTAAACGTAGCATTTCTCAATTAACTAAATATGATTTTTATGAAATTATTGAGAAACTCAGAGTTGTATTTGCGTCCGCATGTCACTCGAGTTGACAAGCTTGAAACCCATTCGGAGTATAAAAGATTTTTTCATTTAGTACTTTATAAATACGTTATCTTTCTATCAAAGGGCTTTGGCTAAGTTGACACCCATTTTCCAAAAACTCATGGGCTCAGTGGAGAGATTTTGTGAATAGAAGGTCAAAGGTTCAAGTCTCGGCTCTTGCTCACTCCAGTTGGTGCCCCACTGGGCTAAAAGAGTTGCCGGAGCTATTTTTTGTAGGGTGAACAATGTCTGGTGCCAAAAAGCACCCGAGGTCAAGATGTTCAACAAATTTACACTTTTTTTTTGGAAATACATTATCCTTCCATTTTTAGCTGTCTTAACGATTCACTTGATAACAATAACCTGTAACAGCCCCAAAATATCTGTTGGGATTATGTGTAATCATTATAAAGTTTCGGTCATTTAGTATAGGTAATAGGTCATAAACTATAAGGCTTATATGTTAGTTACAAGGTCTGCTCATGAAGCAAGCCCATGAGCGGCTCATTTAGTGTTACTAGGGCAACACCCCTTACATGTAAGACAACTATAAATACCCCTTCTCTTGATGAGAAGGGTGTTGGTTCTTGGTTATTTCATTTTTCACTTCTCTTATACAAGTTCCATACCACTCTCTCTCTCTACTTACTTTTTCTCTCTAGAATATATGTCTTGTGTGATTAATATACTGACCTAACAAGTGGTATCAATCGCCAAGGGATAGATTAAGTTGTGTTTTGTGGAAGATTTTAGAATTTTTTAAGTTTTATATCGGCGTTCTTCGAGTAAGCAGTTGAAGTTCTTCGAGTAAGCTTTAGTTTCTTCGAGCAACACTTCGAGTAAGCTTTAGTTTCTTCGAGCAATACTTCGAGTAAGCTTTAATTTTTTCGAGCAAACAATTATATCTCCGAGTAACACTTCAAGTAAGGAAGATTTCTTCGAGCAAGCTTCTTCGATTAACGATTACTCTTAAGTTCTGTTTATATTTTCCGAGTTAGGAAATCAGAACTTCTCCATTATAATCCTTCTAATAAGGGGTTATATACTTAGTGAATTTATATTCTTCGAGTAAGAATTCTGTTGGGAACACGTTTAGTAATATTTCAAGTATTGGTCATGTTTGTAATAATACGTTGCTCGTTAGTTATGGGCTTTATGTTAGCATTAATCCACACGGCTCCATTAGAAGCCCATGGGCCGTGTGGTATATCATTTTGTTTCTAGAAGGTCTCAAGGCAAGTGTTGCCTTAAACACTTGCCTATAAATACCAAGCTTAGAGAGTCATTTCTCTTGCTGGTTTATTCTCATTTGTAGCCGAACCTTTGCTTATTTTATACGTGAATGAATCAACCTCCTATTATCTTCATCTCTCATTCTCTTATTTGATTACTAGTTATACGTGGTGTTTATATCTTGTGTTAAGCTAAATCTAGGACCTAACAAATGGTATCATTCGCTAGAAGATAGTTGTTTTGTGTGTTTAGAGTAGATTCGTAGTTAATAAGTTCTTATATGTTTGGTTTTTGTGCTTTATTCGACATAAAAGTCTCATTTCTTTCACTTTTCTTCACACTTGTAAAGTGTAAAGATTCTTATAGTGAGTAGAAATCAGATTTGATGTCAAAAGTTTAGTTCTTGTTTGATTTTGATTAGTTTTACACTAGATTTCATTCGTTGCGTTTTGTCGGAATTCATCAAATTACGTTTAAAAACTTAAAGCTTGCAACTTTCCCATTATTTAAGGTTTTTTAAAAGTTTTGAACCGAAAAAATCCAGTTAAAACATCGTTTTTAAGTCGTAAAAGTGATTTGAAAAATCTGGCATTTTATCGGATTTGGTGAAAAGAGGGTTTATCGGATTTGGTTTTGAGGGTTTGTCGGAATTGCTCACTAGGGTTTGTCGGAATTCATTAGAAAGGGTTTATCGCATTTGCAGACTTAAGGGTTTATCGGAATTGGTGTTCAGTAGATTCCTTGCTTGTATAAGCTTGTGAAAATACTTCGACTTTGAGGCAAATCTCCTATCTTGTATAAGGTAGTGAGAAAATTATTGGAATTGTAATTTAGATACGTTGTCGAAATTGCCAGTTCTATCGCAATTTAGATAAGTTATCGGAATTGTCAATTTCTGTCGCACTTGCCAAGTCCATCGCAATTCTCAGATTCATCGAAATTCACTAGTCTATCGGAATTCAGCCATTTTGTCAGAATTTAGATAAATCCATCGGAATTGTACAATTTCATCGGAATTCAGATTACTCATTGCAATTCAGTGACCTCATCGCAATTCAGCAACCTCATCGCAATTGGAAACTGTGAACAATGTTTCATCGGAATTAATAGTGAACAGTGATTTGTCGGAATTGAACAAGAAAAACACTTAACCAAAAACCAAACTTTATAACTCATAACACACATCTCAATTGTCTACAAGATCCAAAAGAACACAAGAATGTCTCAACCACCAAACTACAACTATTTCTACAATCAACAACAGAAGTATTATCAGCAACAACAACAATATCATCAACAACCACAATATCCTCAACAACAACTCTTCATGCAACAACATCAGTTTTTCCCTCAACAACAACAATATCCACAACAACCGATGCAGACTTACCAACTTCCACCTAAACAACCTCACTGGTTTGACCAAATGTGTGAAGCAATTAGCAGTCAACAGTCAAGACACGAGGCCGGATCCTTAGATACACCTCCAATGCTAACTCCGGGTAATTACGTGCAGTGGTCAAGTCGATTTCTACGGTTTATTGAACTCAAGAAACCGCATGGAAAGTACTTGAAAAAGGTAATTATTGAAGGACCATTTCCAGTACCTACCACAACGGTTCCTGGCGATCCTAATGCCATTCCTCCAAGAGAAGCAACTGTGACTCCTGTTCCTGATGCTCAACTGACAGCAGAACAAGTACTTCAGAAAGAAGCTAATGAACTAGCAATGTCTTACATCCTTCAAGGAATTCCCAATCCTATCTTCAGAAGTATTGATGCACAAAAGACTGCTAAGGACATGTGGGAACATGTTCATCTTCTCATGGAAGGAACTAAGTTAAACCAAGAGGATATGGAATCAAAACTCTATTTGGAATACACCATGTTTATCATTGAAGCTGGAGAATCCTTAGGGTCTTATTACCATAGGTTTACTAATATTATCAACGACTTGGACAGGCACAACATCATACTACCCAGGATTGCTGTGAATACTAAGTTCCTAAGTTGTCTTGGACCTGATTGGCAGAAGTATGTAACTTTTGTTCGACAAGCTAAGAATCTACACAACGCCTCATATGGGTTGTTGTATGATTACTTGAAGCATCACCAATCAGAGGTTGATAAAGACAGAGCAGCTCGTGGAGGTTACTCACCATCATCAACTCCAAACTCACTAGCTTTGATTGCTCAGTCTCATTTTGCTTCACAATCAAATCAGGGTTTTGTCCAACCACAACATCATTCTGCTTATCCCTCACAAACTTCATCAAGTCAACTTGTTCCATATGAAGCATCACCACAACAAACTGAAAATCAACTGGTTCCATATGACAACACCGATACTATGCTTTACTCCAATGTCAACAGTGATGAAGATGATGCTTTCAATTCATTGAACGAAGGATTTGCTTTGATTGCTAGAGCTTTCCGCAAGTTTTCAAACAAATCCAATAACCGTCTTAGGTCTTCATCCAACACTCGTAATCAGGCAGTTGTTCATGATGGCAGAGTTGAGATTCAAAACAGAGCTTCTGGGAGATATGGTTCAGGTAGATATATGGGAAACTTAGGTGGGCAGAGGTTTACTTCCGTTGGAAGCAGTAGGAACAACACTGGTAATACACAAAGAAGGGCAAAAAATATTGATACAGGGAATTCTGGGATTGCAAACAATTTGGTGAAATGTTACAACTATAGAGGGAAAAGTCACTTGGCCAATGCTTGCCCCAAACCAAGGACCAGAGGCAGTGCATACCACAAGGAAGCACTACTTCTTGCACTTAAAGATGAATCTGGAGGCACCCTTACTGAGAAGGAGCACAACTTTATGGCTAATGCATACTCGGATGATGATATGAAAGATCTAGAAGCCAATGCAGCCGTAATGTTGATGGCCAATATGCAAGAAATGCACATGGGAGAAACATGCCCGGTTTATGATACCGATGGCTTGTCTCAGGTACCTGATTCTGCATGTCTCATTCATGAAATAGTATCCCCCTCTGCATCCGCATCAGTTGAAGACCATATTGGTCAAGATGATTCATTCTTATCCCCTCAAGTCGATGACCAAATAAACACCGTAGTTACATTTGATGATGATCAAATTAACCCGGTTGTTTCATTTGATGATCCTCTTGATGATGATAATAATGATCAACTTGAACAAGATGATCTTTTGCTTGGTCCAGATCCAGAGCTCATGACCTTGCTCTTGACTACCCAAACACAGTTAGATACACAAAAATCCCAAATTGATAGATGCAATGAAATAAATAGAAATTTAAAAGCAAAAGTTGCATTATTGACCAAGGATCTTGAGTGCTACAAACTTCAACTTTCAAACTATGAAACAAAAGAAAAACGGGAAAAAAGTTTTGAAGTTGCATTCCAACAATTATATGTGAAAGAACAAGAGTTAGAACATCAGGTACATGAATTATCTGTTTCCAAAAATGACTTGATTTTACAAATGGAACAAGAAAGATTAGATTTTCAAAAACAAGTTGACATCCTACACTCTGAACTTTCCAAAACAAAAACAGGATTGTCAACTTGTCAAGATAATTTTTCTGAACACAAACAAGCATCAAGGAAATGGGTTGATTCCTATCTTGAGGAAATCGTTGAGTTGGAATGTAAACTTAAAGAGTTTCAAAAAGTTGTGTATAAAACTGGTGAGTCAGTAACAACCATTCAGAAATTTTCTCTAAAGCAAAATCCCCAAGGATATGGCTTTGCTATTAGGGATGACAAACCATGTTTCTTACATAAAGCACTCAAGGAAAATCCGAAGTTATATAGTGCAGAACATTTGTTTGATGACTCTATCATGCATGTTATTGTTTATAATCGTGAAGAGGAAATGGAACAGGATGAAGAGAGTCGATCTAAAATGAGTAATGTAAAATTTAATAAACCAAATGATTACTCAAGAGTACCTCATATTAGCGACACCTTCGTACCACAACAAGATAAATCAGAACAGTCATGGTCTTTAATTGAAATGAATGAATCTTCTGAGGTTGGTCCTGTGAACACAGTAGCACAAGTCAATGGCCCTTTACCAAATTCAGGTGTAGTTGCACCATTGCCAAAACAATGTCTTATCCTTAGATATTTTAATACATTTATGGAAGACATCAATCTTTGGAACAATCAATTGAACGAAATTCAGAGATAAAAGTCTCTACTTTTCTTTCTCCGTATGAAAAAGAAAAGAGAGAAGTTTTTCAAAAACAATTTTTGCCACACGTTCAACACCTGCGACTTTGTGCTACACATTGGGAACAGGAACTTCAATAAGAGGTTGCATCCATGATGAACATTTTCGAAGCAACAGAAACAACGATCTCAAAACAAAAATGTAAAAACAAAGCTTTGCAAAAAGAAGCAGATCGACTCTTGGAGAATGTTCTATGTTCTGATGTAATATCTGTATTCATGATTTCCATTTATGTGACTTGCAATGAAATGATTGTTGATGCTCATTCAATTGATACTGAGATGTTGAGACTTGAGATTGATAATTTGAAAAAAGAAAATGAGAGACTTCGAAAAGTCAATGATGATGTGGAAAACAAATTTTCAAAAGAAATTTTCCAACTCAACCAAAAGTTGCAATGGTGTCAGACTCAGAGTCTTGACTTTGAGTTAAAATTACAAAGCCAAAAAGAATCATTGTCCTTTCAAAACAATCATGCTTCCAAAATTCAGAATATTGAAAAAGAAAATGCTATTTTAAAACATCAAATTTTTGAATATGAAAAGGACTTTGATGAAGTTTGCCAAAACAGGAATGACACTGTTCGCTTAAACCAAGAATTGGACTCCAAAATTCAACAACAAAAACATATCATTATTAAGGTGAAAGAGAAAGTCAAATTACTGGAAAAAGGGAAATTTGTACACAAGAATGTGATTGCACCAGGCATGTATAACGTAGATGAGGCACCTAAGAAAGCATCTCCACAGACCACTAATGTACATGTTTCGACTTCTACATGACTAGTCACCCCTCCTAGCGTTAGCAGATCCATGACTAAAAAGAACAAAAAGAAGACTAGTATCTGGCTACAGAAGAGCGGTTCACCTAAAGATCAAGAAGTAGAAGACCACACTAGGAATCTGAACAAAAAGCATGTTATGTCTAATGTAGAATCAAACTTTAACATGTGTAATTCTAATTGTGATTTAACAAATGCTAAGACTATGAATGTTCTGAATGATGTTATTGTTGATGCTTATTGTGTGTTTTTTCGTACAAGTATATTGTCTGGTAATCATAAAAACTATGTTGCAAAGACTCTTTTATCTCGTAATCAGAAACATACAAATGGCATTTCCTCTAGGCCCACTACTGCTGCTAAGTCAATATTAGGAAAGCCGCTAAATATATTTTCTAAGACTGCCGTAGACAAAATCATAGTTGTTACTAGAACAAGCCAAACACCTAGTGCATTTACTAAGAGGAAAGCAGAATCTAGTTGGACATGGCAACGTTGGCTACAGCATAAACCTAGTTTTACTTGGTTACCAAAGATGCTTAAAAACTGTACTACTAACCCAACGGGTTCCACCGTTACCGTCTCTCCATCTCCATTGTCTTCTTGTGATACAGGTGATTCAGATTGTACTTTGGATTGTTGATAGCGGATGTTCCCGACACATGACAGGCAACCTAAAACTTCTAGTAAACTTTGTTGCAAAGTTCATAGGAACTGTCAGATTCGGGAATGACCACTTTGCCGCTATCATGGGCTATGGGGACTATGTCAACGGAAACATCGAGATTAGCCGTGTATACTACGTTGAAGGCCTTGGACATAACCTTTTCTCTGTAGGGCAGTTTTGTGATGGTGACTTGGAAGTTGCATTTAGGGAGAAAACCTGCTTCGTTCGTGACCTACAAGGAAATGACCTTATGACAGGCAAACGCGGAACGAGTCTCTACACCATTTCTTTGTCAGACATGACCGCTTCTTCTCCAATTTGTTTACTCTCCAAGGCACACTCTACAAAATCATGGCTATGGCATAAACGTTTGTCTCATTTGAATTTCAAGACAATGACAGATCTTGCTCGTCATAAGTTAGTCGACGGTCTTCCAAGATTCCGGTATGCCAAAGATCACCTTTGTCCAGCATGTGAACAAGGGAAGAGTATCATGCTCATTTTCCTCCTAAAACCGAGCACAGTACGGATCATGTTCTCCAACTTGTACATATGGATTTGTGTGGCCCGATGCGAGTTCAAACAATCAACGGGAAGCGATACATACTGGTAATCGTTGATGATTTTTCTAGATGGACTTGGGTCTACTTTCTTCGAACTAAAGATCAAGCTCCTCCTATGATCATCACCTTTCTCACCAAAATTCAGGTTCAGCTCCGCAACACCGTTAGAAAAGTCAGAATAGATAACGGAACCGAATTTAAGAATCACACTCTTCGTGAGTATTTTGAGAAAGTAGGGATTGAACACCAAACATCTATTGCACGCAGCCCAGAACAGAATGGAGTTTTCGAAAGACGAAACAGGACGTTAGTGGAAGCTGCAAGGACGATGTTGATAAACGCTCAATTACCTGATTACCTCTGGGCTGAAGCTGTCTCAACCGCTTGCTACACTCAAAACCGTTGCATGATTAACAAAAGGCACCACAAAACCCCATATGAACTTGTTCACAAACGAAAACCGAACATAAATTACTTTCATGTATTTGGGGCCCTCTGTTACCCAAATAATGATCGTGATGACTTTGGAAAGTTGAAAGCAAAAGCTGATATTGGAATCTTTGTTGGATACTGTGAAAATTCTAAAGGTTTTCGTATTTGGGACCGTCGAACTAGGGAAATTCAAGAGACAATACAAGCTCATTTTGATGAACTCACGGAAATGGCTTCTGAGCAAAATAGCTTAGGACCCGCTTCTAACCGTCTAAACTTCCCTGATCAATCAGCTGCACCACTTACTATCAATCGTAAGGATTTGGAAGATTTGTTTGCTCCGCCGTTCGATAACTCTCTTATTAGTCTTGCTTCGAATGTATCCACCAGTTCCACTGCACAACTTGTCCAAAATCATGTACCTGATACACCAGTAACTACAACTACAGCAGTTGCTGCAAATGCACCTCCAACAGAAACATCATCATCAGTAGAACAAACATCTTCTAATAATGCGACTGCAGCTGAAGATCCCCTCCTATCCCATGAAGTACCCACACCCGCACATTATGACGGAAATGCTTTCTTCAATCCATTTGCTCAGGCTCCAACCATTCCAGATATTGCAGAGTCGTCAACGAGCAACTTGGATCCGTCAAATATTCACAACAATTTTCAACACTACCCTTCTACCCACAAATGGACTAGAGATCACCCTTTAGTGAACGTGATTGGAAATCCAGACAATCCAGTCATGACACGGAAAAGACTCCACACAGATGGTGAAACTTGCATTTATGCACTCACCGTTAGTCAGGCAAAACCCAAAAATATTAAAGAAGCCTTAACTTACGACAATTGGATTGAGTCAATGCAAGAAGAACTTGATCAGTTCAAGCGTCTTGAAGTTTGGGAACTGGTAGAAAGACCTGATGGAGTATACGTTGTCAGACTAAAATGGATCTGAAAGAACAAATTGGATGCTGATGGCACGGTTATTAGTAACAAATCTCGGTTGGTCGCTAAAGGTTTCAGTCAAGAAGAAGGTATCGACTTTGAGGAATCCTTTGCACCAGTGGCAAGACTTGAAGCCGTTTGCATGTTTCTGGCATATGCTGCCCACAAGAATATCACCGTATATCAAATGGACGTGAAGACTACATTCCTGAATGGACACTCCGTGAAGAAGTGTACGTAACACAACCAGAGGGCTTCGTCAACCCAGAACACCCAAATCATGTGTACCAGCTCAAGAAAGACCTCTATGGCCTTAAACAAGCCCCGAGGGCATGGTACAATAAACTGTCTGTATTCCTAATTGCTAATCATTTCACCAAAGGATCTGTTGATCCTACATTGTTTATACAAAAACACAGGGAGGACATCTTAATAGTTCAAATTTATGTGGATGTCATCATTTTTGGTTCAACTCATAAAAAGTACTCAAATGCTTTTGCTAAACTAGTGAAACAAAACTTTGAGGTTAAACGAATCCTTCGATACATAAAGGGAACCATTCATTTGGGGATCTGGTATCCGAATGATTCTAGCTTTGAACTAATTGCATTTTCAGATGCTGATCATGCAGGTTGCTTAGATACTCGTAAAAGTACGTCTGGAGGAGTGTAGTTCCTTGGAGACAAACTTGTCTCTTGGTAGTCAAAGAAACAAGATTGTACATCACTGTCATCAACTGAATCAAAATACGTAACCATGTCAGCATGTTGTGCTCAAGTCATCTGAATGAGATCACAACTGATGGACTATGGTTATGTATTCAACAAGATTCTAATGTACTGTGACTCCAAGAGTGTCATTGCCATCTCGTGCAACACCGTTCAACATTCGAAGTCCAAGCATATAGCACTTCGATACCATTTCAAAAAGGAGCATGTGGAACAGGGTACCATTGAACTTTATTTTGTGGGTAAAGAATACCAATTGGCAGACTTATTCACCAAAGCCTTGCCTCATGCAAGATTTGTGGAATTAGTTCACCAGATTGGTATGAGGTGTTTGACTCCTGAGAATTTAAACAACTTTCTTACAAACAATTAAAGAATGTCAAACACCAAAACTTTCTTTGTAAATATTTTATCAAAAACATAAAAAGATTTTATATTTTTTCTTCTCTTTAAAAAAAATAATGCATGCAAGTACAAAATTTCCATCAACACTTTGTTTATTTCAAAACATCACCAATTTTTTCTGAACAAGTGTTGAGGGGGAGAAAGAAATTCAAATTTAAAATATTCATGAGAATTGTACTTGCATATTTTCCTTAAAATTGTTGCTTTACAAAAATGGTGGTAAAATCATCTGTGTGATACCCTCTTTGATCTTAAAAACATTTTCAAATACTCATAAGTCAAGAGGGAGTATTAAATTGTTCTTGTCAAAATCTCATGTCAAGTCTAGTTTATAATTTGTGAGTGAGGACTTTTATTGGAAAACTATGTGGTTAAGGGATTAAAAGTGACAAAGTTGGAAAGATTAAAATTTGAACATAACATAGTCAAAATACATTAACTGCAGTCATTTTCCTTCCACCAAACTTTCAACCACTGCATTTACTACTCACCCACTTAAATCCACGGCTAAAATTCAAACAAGAAATCCGGTCAAGAATCTTCTAATCTGTGAGTGTTTAAACGTTGTTTATATGATTTTAAGACATGGTTTTGAAGGATTTCAAGATCCAATGGTTCAATCTTTCATAATCGAGTCTTAAAATGTTAGGGTTTATGTTGAATCAGATTTTATGATTTTGTGTGTTTGAGATGATAATCTTTGGTGGAATTTGGTCGGAATTCTCTCCTTAACTTGTTATGAGCCTTTAATTGAACCCAGAAACACGATTGATGCATGATTATAAATTAGGGTTCATACGTCAAAATTAGGGAAAGTGATTTAAGTGTGTTATGGCCCTATTAATGTATTGAGTTAGTGTTCATATAGGTCGAATTACATGTTTTGACCATTAGATCGAACCCAGAAACATTCATGTATCCTGCAAATCTGTCTTTGATTGATGTTTCAGATATCAAATGGCTGCACAACAACAACCACCACTCCCAATGCTCACCAAGGCTGATGTTCTTCTACAAGACTATGATGTAGAGATTGGCAAGAACAATGCATGGGTAGAATTTCACAAAGTCAAGTGTGAAGAACCAACTTGTCAGATAGCAATAGAGGTTCTCAAGCAACACAAGTGCAGGAGTATGATGGACAAGTCAGCTAATGTTCCCGAGCTCTACATTCATCAAATGTGGAACACTCTACAGCTGGACTTAAGAGAAGAATATTTCACATGTAAGCTGGACCGAAAGGAAGTAACTGTTGATAGAGACTACCTTCGCAAGGCTTTGCTATTACCAGAAGTCCTCAACCTGACAATGAATTATACCCAACACCCACTAAAGAAGAAGTTCTCAACTTTCTTGAAGAGATAGGCTACGATTTACAACCAGACAAACCATTGACAAAAATCTCAAGGTTTGAAACCAAGCTCATCCCACAACCCTGGAGAACGATCTACTACATCTTGGCCAGATCTGTTTCTGGAAGGGAAAGTGGTCACGAGAACCCCCGTCTGCCTCATCTTCAAATCTTCTAGGGAATAGTTAATCTGAAAGAGATTGACTTTGCTCAACTTATCTGGGATGATCTGGTCTACCAAATTCAAAAACCCTTAATAAAATCCCATTTGTTCGTTACACCAAGCTTCTCATCTGTCATCTACTTGACGACAACACAGACATCTCTTCACGTATTGAAGACAGAGAAATGCATCTTTTCAAAATGGACAAGACCATCTTTGACAAATCGTAATTCCAGGTCATTTTCCAAACTTCGAAATTTACTATTCACGGATTACCATTCATCATTTCACTATTCATCAATTCACTATTCATCATTTTTGAAGTCAGTTTGCGACTTTGAGATGTTATCAAAAATTTTACTATTCATGAAACGCTATTCATTTCCGGAGGGAAATCACTATTCATGGTTATCATTCATCATTTCGTAAACTAGGTTTACGGGTATTCAAAATTCGCGTAACCTTTAGGGTTTAGCTGCGTATTCATGGAGCATCACTGAGGACACATCATATAGACTAGAGTAGTCTACATATCATCAGTAACATCATCTGCATGTTAGGTCATTCACGGGTTGCATAATTTCTATTCACGTATATTTATTTATTAAATAAACGCTATCACTCAATCATTTACTACGAGCAATATACCCGACACTCCCGACTATGATCCTAATATATTCTCACACTCATTATAGTGATATAAAAAAATTATATTATTAGTTTACCCGGTGTTTTGAAATTAATTACTATATATACCGTTAAAAGCTTATAACTACGCCGGTTTATGAAATTTCAACATGATAACTAATTGGACACCCGATACTTGCAAGAAATGTGATTTTATAATTTTTACAACTTCGTCATACTTTATCTTGTTCCGTCTAAATTTATTTCTAGCTAACTCAGTACCCGATAACACAATAACCTAGCTAAAAACTATCCTAACTACAGCTAAATCTAGCTAAGATCACATCAAGGGACAAGTTTAATAAATAGCCACCAACATACTTCCTTCCTTTTCCCCTTTTGCCGCCCATATGCCCCCCTTGCCATCATTAATCTTTTACTTTGACTACTAATTGACCAATATAAACTATATACCTCATTTTCACTACATTTCTTCACATACTACTTCAAGTAAACTAAAAATTCTCTCATCTTTTCCATCTCCTTTGTAGTTCGGTCAAGATCAAGAACAAGGAGGAACCATACCATTTTCAAGATCAAATATTTTCCTAGCTCCATTAGTGTTTCTAGTTTGGGTTTTGAAATAAAAACCTAGAGATAACTAAGTCATTAACCTCAAAAACTCATCCACCTCAAGTAAGTGTTTTAAGTATTTTTCCTACTCATTTATACTTCTACTTAATTTATTTTTATGAGCTAGTAGCAAGGCATACAAATATGGTTATGATATATACCACTTAACACTTATTTTTGTCACTAAAATGAATTTAAAGAATTTTATTAGTGATCTTATGAGACCCATTATTTTTGGTGAAGATTAGGAACCCATGACACCCTAAGAAGGTGTATGGTAGGCTTAGAATAGCTTTGGTGTTGATTGGAAGGGATATGTACAAGTATTGAACTAATAAAAATGGTTTTAACAAAATATAGATGAGGTTCTGTCCGTTTTTGAAACATCTGGAAATCTCAGTAGACCATGGGTTGTTTTGGTTTACGTATTTAGAAAATACACTAAAAAACGAAGCCGTGGCCGCTGGAATGAGTAAAACGAGCTTACGAAGAGAAAGATACGTTAATTCTAAGTTTGACGACTAAAAACTATTTTCTGAAAAATAGTGTGCTGTTACACGATTTTCAATGTGTAAAACGAGGCGTTGAACGCGAACTAGACAAGCCGACATATCAAACATATATTAGTTCGCTGTAAGACGAAGCCGAGGACATAAAGAACGTAGAAAATGAGCTTATAACGACCGAGATACAAGCGTTTGAAACCCGACGTTCACAACACATTTTTATCAACTTTTATTAAAAATGTTCTAAGTGTAAAACTGTTTTTGCGAGTAACCAAGTTTGGAGCCATTTTTCTCATTGATCGATTCAGTTTGAGGCATTAACACTTTGAAGTGAAATCAAGTACTCCCGGCCTATTTTCCAAATTGACCAGCCGTTCGTCAATCGGACTTGTAACGAGTAAAATACGACCTTCCAAATATACCCGAAAACTACAAAACAACAGCCAATTTAGCTCGACTAACTAACTTAACAATTATTTATCTTTATAATCGGGACTCGTATGGACCAAATTTCGAGGATACGAATTTAAGAAATTGTCACAAGCTTTCTAAAACCACGGAGATCATTTCCTAACACTCAATATTCACCAACTTACGACTAGCTTTGCGAGGCTACTTAGTCATTTTCTAATAGTTGTTGAAAAATATTAAATTACGACGGAAAACTCTATTATTTTGCTATAAATCATCAAACGACGATCGTGGGATATCGTTACGACGTATTTACGCGAAAAGTGTTTTATAACTTAATAAGACGTCAAAAATATATTTTTTTGACGATAAACATTATTTCCAAATTTCACGAGTGGTATCGATAACATACGTATTTGCATGTGTAGCATCATTTCATGACTTACATTAGATCATATCATTCATATTAGGTTGCGGTTAGAGATCGTGCCTCATTTTAGTGTATCCACTATTGTCATCATTCCTATTGCATCAGGTGAGTTTTCATAGCCCCTTTTTTCAAGTTAATATTTCATTTCAAACCTACGGGGGAGAATACATGCTCGTTTTCAACTAAAGGCTATACTTAATTTACTTGAATATGCTACTTGTTTAGTCGAACCATTATTTGTTCTACTTATGACCTTGTTATTCACTCGAATGTTTGTATATTCACTTGTTTCATACTTAATTCTTATTACTCATGGACACAAACACTTTAAACGATTATGCATACTTAACCGAATGAACCGGCTCAACTGCTATGTACATACATGACCATATGGACGGGTCACATAACCGAATGTACTGGTAATATGACCAAATGAATTTGTCACATGACAGAATGAACTGGTCACATAACCGAATGAATTGGTCACGTAACCGAATGTACTGGTCAAACCAACTTTAATTCTTGGTCCATATATTACTTTGTTTACCTAAACCAAATCTTATTTGGCAGTGGGTTGTAAACACACAGGTTGCAAGTCTTGTATGGGCGGGACTTGGGACTGAGTGGATTTACAATGCCTTTGCTGGGAAATCTGTATTCAAATGCCTTACAATTTACACTAAACTCTATGAACTCACCAACCTCGTGTTGACACTTTAGCATGTATTTTCAGGTATAAAGCAATAGCACGCTATTAGAGGCTTTTGGAAGGGCATGGCATGGTTATAGAAGACTCTGATACTCGGGACCACTTGAAATCTTTTATTGGCTTATATTTCCGCCCCATTTTTGAAATGTTGTAAACGAATCACTTTTCAATATGAAATCTATTTTAAATGGTTGAGATAACATCCGTTCTCTTTACTCTGTGTTATGGTACCAATTTGGTAGCACCCTAGCGACATGTATGCTTTCGCTGGACCCAAATTTGGGGGTGTTACAGATTGGTATCAGAGCCTTGGTTATAGAGAAGTGGGTAATTTTAAAAACTAGACTATAACTACTTTCACGAAAACTTAACCCTATGACTGCCACGTGCCTGCCTGCCAAGCTGATGCCTCATTTTTGGTTTGTTGCTGATATATTTGATGAGATTTGTGTCTTATTATCAGATCAAGTATACCCGCTTATTCTCCTTGATTACTATAATTGTCTTCCATATAAGTATGCTTACATATCGTACACGTCACAGCGTTACGCCTTTTCCTTACGAAATCTCATCATCCGACCTCGAGTTTGGTCACTTGCCTTAGTCTTTCAAAATGTCCTTTAAATGTGAGGGACATATTACTAGTATAACTGAGCTAAGTATTTAAAAATTCATTGAACCTTGGTGGAATATAGACTGATCACCTATATTCGACCAGGGACAGTGGGACATAGCCTGATCACCTATGTCCGACTCAGAGGTGAATTTTGCAATACTGGGAGTAGTTATAATAGAATTATGTCTAGGTTGATTCTCTACTCGATTTCTAAAGGTTTCAAAAATTCCTGTGTGTGTAAACAATCGTTGCAAGAACATTCACATCTACATCACCTCGTGAACCACCGCCTAGAAACACGTCAGCTAATCATAACACAACCTCAAGCTTTCATTTTATGACAGGCCACTTTAGGGCACCTACTTTTAGGAAACGTCTTTATTACGTCTCACTCTTCTTTTCTTGTTTTGAAGAATTATGCTGCCAAAGAAAACTACCCCAGCAATGACACCAGCTGCTATCCGAAAACTTGTTGCCGATAGTATAGAGGCAACACTAGTAGCTGAAAGAGAGACTGTAGCCGCTCGGGCTGCTGAAGCCGCTTCTCAGGCAGAAACAGCAGAAGCTGCCAGGCTGGCTGCTAATGGTACTAATGTTCGCAAATGTATATACAAGGACTTTAAGAACGGCGATCCCATAAAATTCAAAGGCACTGAAGGAGCCACTGCTATGATCCGTTGGTTTGAGAAGACGAAATCTGTATTTCTTCTATGCAACTGTCCAGATGACTGCAAGGTAAAGTTCGCTACTGGTACACTCATTGATGAAGCTATGTCATGGTGGAATTCTTATGCACAGCCTATTGGTATGGAAAACGCTTACAAGCTAACGTGGGAAGAATTCAAAAAGCTATTGAGTAAGAAGTTTTGTCCACGCACTGAAGTAAAGAAGCTAGAAACAGAATTTTATGAGTTGGAGACCATAGGTAATGATATCGAGACCTACATCAGGAGATTTCAAGAGTTGGCCGCGCTATGTCCAACTATGGTTCCGGATAACGAGAAGTTGTTGGAAAACTTCATTGGTAGGCTACCACACAGCATCCGTGGGGATGTAACTGCTTTTGATCCACACACACTTGACGAAGCTATCAGAATAACACAAAAGCTTATGGCACAAGTGGTGAAGAAGGGAACTACTGTCAACAACAATGACCATAGCAACAACAACAACAGCAACCACGACAACAAGAGGAAAAGGGATGGCAACAAAGGAAACGATCAAGTTCGGCCGCCACACAAACAACATGAAGTGGTTAGGGCCTACGTTGCTGGACCAAGTGGAAGGAAAGAATATGCAGGGACTTTACCCAAGTGCAATAAGTGTCGGTTTCACCACAATGGACCTTGCCCCACTCAATGTGGAAATTGCCAAAAGGTCGGACACAAAGCCAAGGATTGCAAGGCTCCCACCCTCGTAATGAATCAGAAAGTCATGGTAACCTTCCATGAGTGTGGAGTAATTGGACACTTTAAGAGTGAATGCCCAGAGCTGAGAAACCAGAATGAAGAAAGAGCTCGTTGAAGTGTGAAGCTCGTCAAGACAACAACGACAATGACAATGGTTAAGAAGAGAACTCCTGCCTTAAAAATAAACCGAAACCTAAACTCTCTAGTGTTGTATTTCTTTTGCGTTTCACTTTAAGTTCTATCGTATAAGTTTCATGTACCATTACGAAATCCTATCTAATGAATGTTTTATCTTTTAACACCGCAATGCGACTCAAATATCCACATATTATCACCAAATCCACCCCAGAGACCAACACTAACTGAATTCAGGGTCTGAATTCCTTTTAGGGTGGAAGACTGTGACAAATCGTAATTCCCGGTCTTTTTCCAAACTTCAAAATTTACTATTCACGGATTACTATTCATCAATTCACTATTCATCAATTCACTATTCATCGTTTTTGAAGTCAGTTTGCGACTTTGAGACGTTATCAAAAAATTTACTATTCACGAAACACTATTCATTCCCGGAGGGAAATCACTATTCATGGTTATCATTCATCATTTCGTAAACTAGGTTTACGGGTATTCGAAATTCGCGTAACCTTTAGGGTTTAGCTGCGTATTCATGGAGCATCACTGAGGACACATCATATAGACTAGAGTAGTCTACTATCATCAGTAACATCATCTGCATGTTAGGTCATTCACGGGTTGCATAATTTCTATTCACGTATATTTATTTATTAAATAAACGCTATCACTCAATCATTTACTACAAGAAATATACCCGACACTCCCGACTATGATCCTAATATATTCTCACACTCATTATAGTGATATAAAAAAAATTATATTATTAGTTTACCCGGTGTTTTGAAATTAATTACTATATATACTGTTAAAAGCTTATAACTACGCCGGTTTACGAAATTTCAACACGATAACTAATTGGACACCCGATACTTGCAAGAAATGTGATTTTATAATTTTTACAACTTCGTCATACTTTATCTTGTTCCGTCTAAATTTATTTCTAGCTAACTCAGTACCCGATAACACAATAACCTAGCTAAAAACTATCCTAACTACAACTAAATCTAGCTAAGATCACATCAAGGGACAAGTTTAATAAATAGCCACCAACATACTTCCTTCCTTTTCCCCTTTTGCCGCCCATATGCCCTCCCCCAGCCATCATTAATCTTTTACTTTGACTACTAATTGACCAATACAAATTATATACCTCATTTTCACTACATTTCTTCACATACTACTTCAAGTAAACTAAAAATTCTCTCATCTCTTCCATCTCCTTTGTGGTTCGGTCAAGATCAAGAACAAGGAGGAACCATACCATTTTCAAGATCAAATATTTTCCTAGCTCCATTAGTGTTTCTTGTTTGGGTTTTGAAATAAAAACCTAGAGATAACTAAGTCATTAACCTCAAAAACTCATCCACCTCAAGTAAGTGTTCTAAGTATTTTTCCTACTCATTTATACTTCTACTTAATTTATTTTTATGAGCTAGTAGCAAGGCATACAAATATGGTTATGATATATACCACTTAACACTTATTTTTGTCACTAAAATGAATTTAAAGAATTTTATTAGTGATCTTATGAGACCCATTATTTTTGGTGAAGATTAGGAACCCATGACACCCTAAGAAGGTGTATGGTAGGCTTAGAATAGCTTTGGTGTTGATTGGAAGGGATATGTACAAGTATTGAACTAATAAAAATGGTTTTAACAAAATATAGATGAGGTTCTGTCCGTTTTTGAAAAATCTGGAAATCTCAGTAGAGCATGGGTTATTTTGGTTTACATATTTAGAAAATACAGTAAAAAATGAAGCCGTGGCCGCTGGAATGAGTAAAAACGAGCTTATGAAGAGAAAGATACGTTAATTCTAAGTTTGACGACTAAAAACTATTTTCTGAAAAATAGTGTGCTGTTACACGATTTTCAATGGGTAAAATGATGTGTTGAACGCGAACTAGACAAGCCGACATATCAAAAATATATTAGTTCGCTGTAAGACGAAGCCGAGGACATAAAGAACATAGAAAACGAGCTTATAACGACCGAGATACAAGCTTTTGAAACTCGACGTTCACAACACATTTTTACCAGCTTTTATTAAAAATGTTCCAAGTGTAAAACTGTTTTTGCGAGTAACCAAGTTTGGAGCCATTTTTCTCATTGATCAATTCAGTTTGAGACATTAACACTTTGAAGTGAAATCAAGTACTCCCGGCCTATTTTCCAAATTGACCAGCCGTTCGTCAATCGGACTTGTAACGAGTAAAATACGACCTTCCAAATATACCCGAAAACTACACAAAAACAGCCAATTTTGCTCGACTAACTAACTTAACAATTATTTATCTTTATAATCGGGACTCGTATGGACCAAATTTCGAGGATACGAATTTAAGAAATTGTCACAAGCTTTCTAAAACCACGGAGATCATTTCCTAACACTCAATATTCACCAACTTACGGCTAGCTTTGGGAGGCTACTTAGTCATTTTCTAATAGTTGTTGAAAAATATTAAATTACGACGGAAAACTCTATTATTTTGCTATAAATCATCAAACGACGATCGTGGGATATTGTTACGACGTATTTACGCGAAAAGTGTTTTATAACTTAATAAGACGTCAAAAATATATTTTTTTGACGATAAACATTATTTCCAAATTTCACGAGTGGTATCGATAACATACGTATTTGCATGTGTAGCATCATTTCATGACTTACATTAGATCATATCATTCATATTAGGTTGCGGTTAGAGATCGTGCCTCATTTCAGTGTATCCACTATTGTCATCATTCCTATTGCATCAGGTGAGTTTTCATAGCCCCGTTTTTCAAGTTAATATTTCATTTCAAACCTACGGGGGAGAATACATGCTCGTTTTCAACTAAAGGCTATACTTAATTTACTTGAATATGCTACTTGTTTAGTCGAACCATTATTTGTTCTACTTATGACCTTGTCATTCACTCGAATGCTTGTATATTCACTTGTTTCATACTTAATTCTTATTACTCATGGACACAAACACTTTAAACGATTATGCATACTTAACCGAATGAACCGGCTCAACTGCTATGTACATACATGACCATATGGACGGGTCACATAACCGAATGTACTGGTAATATGACCAAATGAACTTGTCACATGACAGAATGAACTGGTCACATAACCGAATGAATTGGTCACGTAACCGAATGTATTGGTCAAACCAACTTTAATTCTTGGTCCATATATTACTTTGTTTACCTAAACCAAATCTTATTTGGCAGTGGGTTGTAAACACACAGGTTGCAAGTCTTGTATGGGCGGGACTTGGGACTGAGTGGATTTACAATGCCTTTGCTGGGAAATCTGTATTCAAATGCCTTACAATTTACACTAAACTCTATGAACCCACCAACCTCGTGTTGAGACTTTAGCATGTATTTTCAGGTATAAAGCAATAGCACGCTATTGGAAGCTTTTGGCATGACACGGCATGGTCATAGAAGACTCTGATATTCAGGACCACTTGAAATCTTTTATGGGCTTATATTTCCGCACCATTTTTGAAATGTTGTAAACGAATCATTTTTCAATATGAAATCTATTTTAAATGGTTGAGATAACATCCGTTCTCTTTACTCTGTGTTGTGGTACCAATTTGGTAGCACCCCAGCGACATGTATGCTTCCGATGGACCCGAATTTGGGGGTGTTACACCATCAGGTCAATCTACATCCCTAAAAGCAGTACTCGTAAACAAGGGATAAGATTATCTGAAGCTTTGTTGACAGAGATGGTTAAGACAACAAAAGCCTACAAAGATGGTCATGTTGGCTTCTGCAAGTATGATGATAAGCCTGCTCCAGCTATGACTCGATCAAAGGACAGCAACATATTAGGCAGTACTTCTAGTGTATCAAAGAAAATCAAACCATCTGCTCATAAAATTGTTAAAAGAAGAGTTCCGGTTACGATAGCTAAGCCTGAACCTAAAGAAGGAAAGATTGTTGAGGAAGAGGAATCCGATTCAGAAATGGAAACCGATGAAGAACCAACAATTTATAAGGAGGAAATAGCTACTCAGATTGCACTAGAAGAGAGCCGAGTGTCCTTTAAAGCTGAACAGAAAAGGCGAAAGCAGATGATGGAGGAACAACAAAAGAGATTGGATGAAGAACTAGCCAGAGACTTTGGTGAAACCCAGACTGATGACGATCCGGTTAATCGACCCGGTGGGGCTTGGGTAGTGAAAGAAGTAACTCCACCTCACCCTGTTCCGGTTAATCAACCCGGTGGGTCTGAGGTTGAGAAAGAAGCTATCCCACCTCAGTCCGATCCGGTTATTCAACCCGGTAATGATGAGGAAAAGAAGGAAGATGAAGAGGTGAAAGACTTCGATATGGATGAAGGGGAAGAAACAGAAAAGGTGTCAACTGATGAGGAAAAGAAGAAAGATGAACAGATGAAAGACTTCGATATTGATGAAGGGGAAGAAACAGATAAAGTGTTAACTGATGCGGAAGAGATCACTAAAGCTGCTGAAGAACTGGAATTGGAAATGAAGAGGAGAGAAGATGAAAGGACGGCTGAGGAAAGAGAAGCAGACAAATACATTCTAACACCACCAATCACTCCTCCACATTCTCCACTAGTTGCTCAGGATACACCCCCAGTGTCTCAGCATGCATCTCCACCCAAGGTTCAACCACCTCCAGAATCATCCACACACCCCTCACCACCACCACCATCACCATCCACTAAAGCAACAACTAAAGCAACAAAAGGAAAAACAATCAAGACAAGCAAGAAAATCAAGAAGTTAACTAGGCTAAAATGGGATGATGTAATCTCCCAGGCGTCTGAAAGGGTAAAAAAGGCCGCAAATCTGGCACGTGCTAAGAAAGATAACCAGCTAAGTGACCAAGTCAAATCCTTAACCAATATGGTCAACAGCCTTGTTAGACAAGTAAACGAGATGAAAGAGACCAAATCTCGTATGGATGAGTTCCTTGCCGACGATGTTGAAGACCGGTTGCTCACAGCAGTCAAGGGCAATACTAAAGTGTACGTGAAGAAGTACTTGCCCAAGGTTGCATCCCAGAAGGTAGAAGAATATCTCGATCCCAACATCGAAGACATAGTCAAGAACATTGTAGCCTAGGTTCCACTTGTCTTTACAACCCAACCGACAAAGCCTAAGGAACCTACTCTTGAAGAACTACAACTCCAACTCCTTGACAGACCCATAAGCATCACCTCACTGACTCCAGAAGAAATAGCCATCCAAGAGGCTATAAAAGCAAATATTGCAAAGGATTCGTGCAAAGCTGAGGCCGACAAGGGAAAACGTCCAAGTGAGGATGAAGACCCGGATCCAAACACCCAAGCCAAGAAACAAAAGGGTGACGGCGGATCTGGTTCCCAATTTAAAGAACCAGTCGGTCCCTCAGCAACAACAGCCACTCAACCACCCAAGGCTTCAGGATCAGGACCTACAGCAATGGAACATGAGTTCGAGCACACTGCAACTGAGGAAATGGAATTTCAACAACAATACGATCAACCAGATTCACCTCCCAAGACTAAAGCTACATCATCTAAATCTGGCAAGAAGACTTCCAAAAGACCAACTTTTATCTCCTGGCTAGATGAAGATACGACACAGGGAAATGAATGGTTCGATCAGCTTGCAAGTGCTCAACCTCAGATGGACGAAGATTCAATGATCGAAGGTAGCATGTTTGAGTTCACACAAAGACTCAAACGTGACCAACGTATCAAGAAGATGACTAAAGGGGAACTTCGTCGCATCAAGAATGATGCATTCAATTTGCTCAAGGATAGGTCATCCAGTGCAGCTGAGCTCGAATATCATCTAGAGAACATTGCCCGAGCAATGTCCAGCGAGTTCAGCTGGACCAATCCAGATGTGGTAATGATTGGAAGCACTTCTAAAAATAACTAACCATATATCACGGATTGGACGAAGCCGTTGCCAGTGATAAGAGTCTCCGATCAACCTGCTATTCCTTACCAGTTCTTCTTCAACAACGATCTCGAACTGCTCGTGCATGGTATCAAATGTCAACCAAAATACGTAACCTCCATAAATTTGATCCCTGCAGCAAGTTACACACAACCAGCCATCGAGGAAACTGCTACTAGACTCTTCATTTCAAAGAAAGTGCAGTATGACCAAGATGCGCAGCTAGGCATTTATCATTGGTTTGAGAAGAGGAAGACATGGTACAAGAGTAAACTCACAAAGAAGTCTTCTACTCCGGTGATGAGTGACCTTAGGATTCTTGCTGTGGTCAGTCTAGAGGGTGAAAAGAGATATGACTACACCTTCTTGACAGAAATCAAAGTTAGAAGACACGATCAGCAGATCTACACGTTCTCAGAAGCAGATCTCCCAGATTTGAACATCAATGACCTTGAAGACATGTATCTTATCAAGGTTCAAGGGAAGATGCAACACTTCTCGACTGATCTGCAATACGCATTCAGCACTTCCATACTACACTTTATCAGAAGAAAGATCATCCAAGAACATGTAGAAGATCTGCTGCTTGGGGTTGAGAGCTACCAAAGGAAGTTGAATCTAACCGCACCAGTTCTATCACTTCCTGGAATTAACAATGAGCCCCAGTACACCATGAAGAAGGAAACAACCTTCGGGTTCGTTTACAAGAGCGATCTTACGATCAACTGCTTCATGGGGTACAAGGAAGTTCATAAGTTCTGCGATCACACGCTGAAGAAAGTTCGTGATGGGTTGGTAATACGGGTACGAGATCGGGAATTGTACAAGACAAGCAGGTGGACAGCTTCTCAGTTAAGAGAAGTTCGTCAGTTCATTTTGAAGATCGAGAGAAGGCTGTTTCACAGAGATCAAATGAGGCGGCTTGAGAGTTATGTTGGAGGGAGGCCATCATTTCCGATCAGAAACTTCCAGAGACCTGATCCAGTTTACACTGCATTCAGAAGTTTGGAATGATGTAAGAGTTGATTATATTCTTTGATTGCTATATATTGCTTGTATGATTGTTCATAATGGCTTGTGCACACATAACAGTGCACAACCCGTTCTTATAAAGAAAGGACCCTGAGGTACGCTTCAGTGCCTCAATCCTAAACTAAGGAGCGAAAGCTTCTAACTTTTGAGTAGAATTAACCAGAATTTTTAAAGTTTTTTAAAATTCTACTCAAAAGAACAAGTACGCCCTTGTTAAGGGGGATTACTTGAAACGAAAATCTTTGTTGAAAACCAAGAAAGTTCTTGTTGATAATTCTTCCCGAAAACCTCAAAAAGCATATTTTAATCAAAAGTTTAACAAAAACAACATGAATATGCTATTTTTGAGGGGGAGAATATGTAGGTGATTAAAATATGGTGATAAAAAGTTGAAATCTCGCATGAGCTCGACTCAGAATGTACCCTCGAATTGACGAAAATCATAAGTCATTAATCAAAAAGACTTGTCCGGGACGGGTAATAATTTCAAGCCGGTTTATCCGGTGATGTAAACGTGTCTCGCAAAGGACTTGTCTGAGTAGAGTGTACCAATTTCGAGAGATTCTTCGTTGAATATGACCTGGACGGGTAATAATTTCAAGCTAGTCTAACTAGTGATGTAAACGTGTCTCGCAACAGTCATATTCAATGAAAATCAATCAATTCTAAAAGTGCTGACTCCACCTGACATGTGCAAATTTACTTTAAACACTTATGAGCACATGTTAAGGGGGAGTATTTCTGAAAAATGCAAAACTCTCAAAGTGTAAACAATATAAGTTTTACACTCATAAGCACTTTGAGAGATTTTCAAAAAGATTAGTTTTATGGCAAACATAGGTTAGTCATGGTGATATAAAGTGACTAAGGTTAGGAAACCGTCCTATGATCCGCCAGAGCCGGAGGGATCTACCCAAGGACAATACCAATAGTTTAGTACTAGAAAAGTCCTAGGTATGAAGAAAAAGGGAGTAAAGAAATGAAAGGGGAAAGAAGGGGTTGAAGAATGAAAAAAAAAAAGTAAAGAAAAGGGTGAATAGAAATAGCCCTCCATTTGTTCAACCTTAGGGCAGAAACCGGGTTCAACACATATGCTACTAGTTGTCGCTAAGGTGACACTGGTATTGAAGAATAAGCCGTCATGGACCCAGTGACGCACTACACTAAAACCTTCTTGCCACTCAGGTGTCTCTCAAAAGATACTTGTTTCATTTCTCACGGAGAACCCTTCATTATCTATCGACCTCTCATTCCGAGATGTGTTGATATTGAAAAGGAGGCAATCTGCTCCATGCCTCCGACGACTAAAAACCAATAAGCACGTAATCGAGTCTTGAGCCACGAGATACATAAAAAGATCTCATAGGAACACTTAAGATTTCTACACTGGTTGTTCAACAATAAGAACACGAGTTGTAAATTATAAGAGTCCTACGCAGATCTTAGTAATCTGCCTAGAACATTCATGAGGGAATTCACAAATTGTGATTCTCAGTGATTGAATGGAAATCTTGCCAGGGTCAACATCAAACAGCCCTGACAGCAGGTCACTTCGGTAATCCCTTGTGGATTACGCTTAGTGTTCATGGTAACTCCAAACGGTCTACAGTCGTGAAGTGATACTTCGGTATACTTCAGCGGCTCACCTGAATCGTTGATACACTTCGGTGTATCTGAGTTAGCTCCTTCGGGGGCATCCGATTCAGGAACGGCCTTGGCTAGGATTAGAGAAAGTCTTCACACTATGCTGTTGACAATCTCGAAGTCCGAATCTGTAAGTGTCGGATGATTTGTTGCTAACTGTCTACATTGCAGGTAATCATGGAGACCAGGAGTTCCACCACCACCACTTCCATCATGCTCATATCCTAAAGAAAAGTTCTCACAAAGACTAAGAGATAACAAAAGTTCAAAGAAGTCAAAGAAAAGTCAAAGATCAAGCATAACAAACTTTCACAAGTCAAAGATTGAAGCTTATGAAGTGAGAACCAATTGAAATATGAAGATCAAAAGTCAAAAGACATATGAGCATGGTGGAAAAGACGTAAAGACATCGTGACTAAAGAACGTCGGTGGAAGGCAGATCAAGACATTACCATATCACAGCACAACAAGAACAAAGAACAAAGATTGTAATGACGTCGAAGCCGAAGAAGCAAAGAAGACGTCAAGCAACCTTGATGACCAATCCTTAGGGGGAGATTGTTAGGAACACGTTTAGTAATATTTCAAGTATTGGTCATGTTTGTAATAATAGGTTGCTCGTTAGTTATGGGCTTTATGTTAGCATTAATCCACACGGCTCTATTAGAAGCCCATGGGCCATGTGGTATATCATTTTGTTTCAAGAAGGTCTCAATGCAAGTGTTGCCCTAAACACTTGCCTATAAATACCAAGCTTAGGTTGTCGTTTCTCTTGTTGGTTTATTCTCATTTGTAGCCGACCCTTTGCTTATTTTATACGTGAATGAATCAACCACCTATTCTCTTCATCACTCATTCTCTTATTTGATTACTAGTTATACATGGTGTTTATATCTTGTGTTAAGCTAAATCTAGGACCTAACAAATTCTTTTCTTCGAGAAAGGACATCTTCGAGTAAGGGTCTAATTTTTCGAGTAAGGATTTCTTCGAGTAAGAGTATTTTTTCGAGTAAGCAAGTTCTGTTTATACTTTACGAGTTAGGAAATCAGAACTTTTAAGATTTTAATTTCTTCAACTAAGGGACTATATACTTCTTAATAAACAATTCTTCAAGTAAGAAAATAATTATTCGAGTAACAATTCTTCGAGTAAGGACTTTTATCGGCATCTTCTACTTAGATTGTTACTAAAACATCTTAACTACAAAAACAACCTTATTTATCCTAAAAGATCCATCATCCACATAAGTTACATTATATCTACATAATGTCTCAATCACCACCCTACAATTACTTTTATCCTCAACAACAGCAGTATCCTCAACAACAACTACTCATGCAACAACAATTCCCTCAACAACAACCATACCAACAATAACCAATGCAATCTTTCCCACTTCCTGCAAAACAACCACATTGGTTTGATCAAATGTGTGAGGCCATCAGTAGCCAACAATCTAGACATGAAGCTGTATCACTTGAAACACCTCCAATGCTCACTCCTGGAAATTATGTTCAATGGACAAGTCGATTCTTAAGGTTCATAGAACTTAAGAAACCTCATGGCAAATATCTGAAAAGGGATATACTTGAAGGTCCTTTTCAAATGCCAACTACAACGGTTCCAGGTGATGCAACCGCTGTTCCTCCAAGAGAAGCAACTGTGACCCCTATTCCTGAGACTCAAATTACTGCAGAGCAAATACTTCAACGTAAAGAAAATGAACTTGCAATGTCATATATTCTTCAAGGAATACCTAATCCGATTTTTCCAAGCATTGATGCTCTGAAAACTGCTAAGGATATGTGGGAACACGTTCATCTCTTAATGGAAGGCACTGAACTGAACAAAGAAGACATGGAATCCAAACTTTACCTCGAATATACAATGTTCATGATTGAATCAGGGGAGTCACTAGAGTCTTATTACCATCGGTTCACAAACATCATCAATGACTTGGACAGACACAACATTGTTTTACCAAGGATTGCAATCAACACTAAGTTTCTCAGCTGTCTTGGTCCTGATTGGCAAAAATATGTCACGTTTGTTCGTCAAGCCAAAAATCTACACAATGCATCTTATGGTTTGTTGTATGATTATCTGAAGCACCATCAATCTGAAGTTGACAAAGATCGAGCTCTTCGTGGAACTTATTCCCCTCCAAATTCATTGGCACTGATAGCTCAATCTCACGTTGCTCCACCTCCACAGTCAAATCATGCTTATGTCCAACAACAACATCACTTTACTTACCCTCAACAAACCCCATCAACCCAACTTATTCCATATGAGTCAACACAGCAAACAACTTGTCCCCTATGACAACACTGACACCATGTTCTACACAAATACAAACAATGACGAAGACGATGCATTCAACTCTTTGAATAAAGGATTTGCACTCATTGCTTGTGCTTTCAGCAAATTCTCTAACAAATCCAACAATCGTCTCCGCACTTCATCTAACACAAGGAATCAAGCTGTTGTACAAGATGGACGGGTTGAAATACAGAATCGTACTTATGGAAGAACTAGATCAGGAGGTTATATGGGAAATTCAGGAAATGGACAACGGTTTAATGCAGCTAGTGGAAGTAGGAACAATGCAGGTGCTCCTCAGAAAAGGGTTGAACTTGTTGAAACTAGGAATACAGAGACTGGGAATACTATGGTTAAGTGCTATAACTGCAATGGTAAAGGTCATCTGGCTAAAGCATGTCCCAAACATAGAGTCAGAGGCAGTAAGTTTCATAAGCAGGCACTACTTCTAGCTCTAAAGGATGAATCTGGGGGCACTCTCACTGACAAAGAAAACAGCTTCATGGCAAATGCATATTCAGATGATGACATGGAGGATTTGGAAGCAAATGCAGTTGTGATGCTAATGGAAAACATGCAGGAACTTCACATGAGTGACACAGGCCCAGTGTATGACACTGATGGTCTGTCTCAGGTACCTGATCCAACAACATGTCTAATACATGAAATTGCATCACCATCTGCATCTGCATCAGACGAGAAGCAAGTTGTTCAAAATGATTCATTATTATCTCCTCAAGAGGATGAAAAAATGAACACAGTTGTTACATTTGATGATGATCAAATTAACCCAGTTGTTACATTTGATGATCCAATTGATGATGATAACAATGATCAAATTGAACAAAATGAAACTTCGCTCGGTCCAGATCTAGAACTCATGACCTTACTATTGACCACCCAATCCCAATTGGACTCACAAAAATCTCAGATTGAAAAATGCAATGAAATCAACAGAACATTAAAAGCAAAAGTTGCATCATTAACTGCGGACCTTGAGTGCTGTAAAATACAACTCACAAATTTTGAAACAAAAGAAAAGCGAGAACAAGGTTTTGAAGTAGCATTTCAAAAAGCTTATGTCAAAGAACAAGATTTACAACATCAAATACGAGAATTAATTGTTTCTAACAGTAAATTGGTTTCCAAATTGGAACAAGAAAAAAGTGAGCTCAAACAACAAGTTAAACATCTCAATTCAAAAATTTTGAAAACAACAACCGAGATATCCACTTGTCAAGCTAGTTTTTCTGAACACAAACAAAAGTCAAAGAAACAAATTGATTCTTACCTTGATAAAATTGTTGAACTGGAATGCAAATTAAAAGAGTTTCAAAATGTTGTTTACAAAACTGGTGAGTCTATCACAACAATACAAAAGTTCATTTTGAAACCATGTCCCAAAGGTCATGGTTTTGCTCTAGGTGATAATAAACCACGTTTTCTACACACAGCACTTAAAGAAAATCCAAAGTTGTATAGTGTAAAACCCTAAATTCCCGGTTTCACATTTTGACGACTACTTTGAACTTAACCTAAGATTAGTATTATTAGATAAAAGTATAAAACTATATTAATACATATAACCTAAGTGGTAAATGAATAAAAGTTTGTTACAAAAAAAAAAAAAAAAAAAAGTCTCAATCCCTATCCTAAACATCAAAACCGGTTTTCCCCCCTCATAATCCCTTTTCACACGTTTTCTTTAACACAAGGATAAGACCAAATAAAGTTGACGAATAAAAGATTATAATGATCCCTGATTTGTAGCAAATACACGCCATTTTCCCAACTTATACCTACGCTCCATCATTATTTCCCTCACAAAAATATACGGCCTATCCTCTCCTCTCCATTCAAAACCCTAGCAGCCCCATTAATATTTTGTTCAGCCTCAAGGTCAAGAAGAAGAAGGGTTTGAAGGTTTTTTTGATCGTGGTATTCTTGGGTGTTTACGGTATTGATTCGTGGGTCTCTTTGGTCCTCTCTTGGTCTCGTTATTTTCTGCATAAGGTAACACATCATCATCTGTTGTTCCTTCATCCATTCGACACCTTATAATCTGTAGTAAACATGTAATATGAACCGTACCATCATGCTTTTGTATCATTGCTTGGCCACGTTAAAAACTGATTATGAATACCACATGAAAACGTCACATAAAATCATGATTGTAACATGCTAAAACCTTGTGAATATCGACCCATGAAATTCTGTTTTGATCGACCCACCTACATGTAACACTAAACTGATATGTAAGCCCTAAATTTAATCATTTAATGTATGTCTAATATGCTACACGAATCTGTAAACTCTAATTAATGGTTAATGAGGGCTAGGGCTTGGTGTATGATTTTATGTGGAAGTTATGTATGTCGTTGTTATTGTGTTTGTGTGTGTGGGTTTGGTGGCAACATGTAGGCTGTATATATGTGTGTTTTATGGACTAAATTAACCTATAAAACAAGTGGCTAATGATCGGGTTAAAAAGGGTTTAGGTTAGGGTTGTTTCTGTCTCAACTGCATGCTGTCCAGGAATTTTGGTCGTGTTGCAAGGGTCATAAGTTAATGATAAAAATGTTTTTATGCAAAATTTTTGAGGCTAAAACTGAATTTAGGATGTGTGCTATCTGGATATCAAATTTCATAATTTTTGGAGGTCGGGAGAGTAGTCTTTTGATTTTTGGGAATTCAAGTGTCAAAACTGTATTTTGGATGTTTGAAAATCAGTTGGTGTTTTTGATTTTAGTTTCAAGACCATAAGGAATTAAGAGGTCTCATTTCACTGGGATAATTTTTAAGATGTATATGGCTTACTGTAATTTTGGAAGATTTTTCTGAAGTGCCTTCTGGGTGTCTGTGCAGTTATCTTTCCGGGCAGGTTTGCAAAAATGATTTTTTAAAGGGCACTTTCACTTAGTAATAAAATCTGAAAAAATTAGGTGAAGTACTAGACATATGTAGGAGTCACAGATAAAAATTGTAGAGCCTCAGGAGCTCAGTTGATAGGTCTATAAATTCATAAGAAACTGAGTCAGATTTGCATTCTAAACCTAAAATCTGTTTTGACACACTTAAACCTTAACTAGATTAATTATTGATTTGAAACAGACATAAAACCTATTTTTTGATTGTTAACTCTGTCTAACCGAGTTCCATATTCGACTAAAACTATTTTGATATTACATTTATAACCTAATTAAGTTATGCCTTGATTATGAAACCTTAAACCTATGTATTAATCACTTAACTTAAGTAAACCCTAAATATGAAGATGTGATTGATAACAAGCATTAAAAATCCGTTATGGTATTAAATGAGCGTATAAGTAATATATGATTATAATTCATGTAGATCCGGTGAAGTCGGAGTGATCCTCTTTCTTGTGTTCTTTTGCCCTTTTGCTTGCGTTTCATAAGGTACAGATATTCTGCCCTTTTTCAGTAAGGGTTTTTCTCATGACTCGTTTCGTTATGATATGGTTTGATTCGTTCGTGACTTCAATATTCGCATTTGAATCCTTTAATATTTTGTAATCCATTAGATACTATGACTTGTATGAAAAACCTTTTTGAATATATATCTTAATGATGGTTTTGAGAAATACTATTTTTAAAATGATTTCTATGAATACGAGGTAACACCACTTTTTATATGAAGGTTTAATGACTCTTATGGAAACGGATTTTAAAAGAATACTTTCATGAAAACAACATTTAAATGATTTTCATAATTACATAATCTGGTTGTACTTTATCCTTAAAGATTTCTCATGACTCATTGTTTCCTGATATTTGTTATGCTTTGATCCTTATTTGTTTAGTTATTTGTTTGATTACTCGTTTCATGCTATATTCTATTCATATAGCTATTATCTGAGTTGGATAATTTATAATTATCCCTTATCATTAGATTGTATGTACTATGCCTATTATGTTGCCCATATTTGTAGCCAGTCATGGAGAGTCCATGGCCTTTCCATTGATGCACCAATGGTATTGACGCTATCTGTGGAGGTGGGTTTTTGTCCACAGCGTTCCCGTTTGTTTATATAGCCGTATATATGGCGCACCTGGCCCGTGTTTATTATATGTATGTTTAGTCTAGAACTGGCATATGTATCTCTGTTTTGAAGGGAGCGTATGGATGCATCCTAGGTACTTAGTTCAGTTATGATATATATTTGTGAATGGACTTGAGTGTGTGCAATACACCCCATTTCACTTTTGGTACATCGAGCTAGCTACTCCATGTACAATTTGTTATATGTTTTGTTGGGCATTTCCTTTGATATTGATATCCACATTGTATTCATTATTATGCTTTGATCTCTTTCATATGTTCCATATTCTGTTTGACATCTTGTTTAGCAGGTTCTCTTGGATTCATTCGCTTATTCATTTGTATAAGCTTATTACCTTTCATTTGTTTATATCTGTTCACTGAGCGTTAGCTCAGCCGCATTTTTTTTTCTCTGCGGCAGGTTATAAGCGGGATGCTGGGCATGAGTGTTAAGAGTAGAAGATAGATGACCTACCCTTGATTAGATTCCATTATTGGAGTTATGATTGTAGACTTTATGCTTTGGATATGTATTGTATTTAGATTATTGTTTGGATTATATTTCGTAAGTCCTTGTAATTCTTGACTTAGTATTTAATAAGAAGTCTTCCGCTTGCGTTTATATGTTCTGATTGACACCATAATGTTACACTTAGGCCCTTTTTGGGTTTGGGTGTCACATCTAGTGCAGACCAATTATTCGATGAATCAATTGTGCGTGTTGTTGTACATGATTGTGAGGAAGAACAGGAACAGGAAGAAGAGAGTCGATCAAAAATGAGCTTTAAACCATATGGTATACCTTTTGATTATTCAAACGTGCCTCATATTTCTGACACATTCGTTCCTCAAAAAGATAAAATAGAATAACCATGGTTTGTAATGCAAATTCACGAATCTTCTTCTGACGTTGGTCCTGTTAAACCAGTGGCACAAATAAATGGTCATTTACCAACTTTTGGAGTACTTGAACCATTTCCTAAACGATGTCTTGTACTTAGATACGTTGATACATTTATGGAAGACATCAACCTTTTAGAACAAGCAATTGAACGTAACTCTGAGATAAAAGTTTCCACTTTTCAATTTGCTTATGAAAAAGAAAAGAGAGAAATTTTTCAAAAACAATTTTTACCATACGTTAAACATTTGCGTCTTTGTGTTACACACTGGGAACAGGAACTCCAAACAGAAGTAACATCCATGATGAACACTTTCAATGCAACAGAAAATTCGATCTCAAAACAAAAACGTCGAAACAAAGTTTTACAAAATGAAGCTAATCGACTCTTGGAAGATGTTCTAAGTTCTGATATTATCTCAGTGATTATGAATTCGATTTATGAATCTTGCAATTCTTTGCTTGTTGATGATCACACTGCTGACACTGATACGTTGAGACACAAAATTGAGATTTTAAAAAGAGAAAATGAGAGAATCATTAAACACAATGATGATGTGCAAAGTAAACTTTCAACAGAAATTTTTCAACTTAATCAGAAGCTACAATGGTGTCAAAGTCAGAGTCTTGATTTTGAATTAAAATTGCAAAGTCAAAATGAAACGATGTCCTTTCATAACAGTCACACATCCAAAGTTGAGAATCTTGATGATGAAAATGCTGTTTTAAAAAGCCACATTTTCAAATATGAAAAGGAAATCGAGCATTTAAAAACTGAGTACAAAATCATTTATGACTCATTGAAAATGACTCGATCTCAGTTTTTGAAGGAAATCGATGAATATTGTCAAAATCGTAATGACACCGTTCGCTTAAATAGAGAACTCGATTCAAAAATTCAACAAAAGAATCACATCATCATTGAACTTAAAGAGAAAATTCAGTTACTAGAAAAAGGAAAGTTTGTTCACACAAATGTGATTGCACCGAGAATGTACAAAAGGGACAAAACTCCTAGGCAAACATCCACTCAGACTACTAATTTGAATCCTTCAACTTCTACAGGAATAGTCCCCCTACTAGCGTTAGGAGATCACAGCGTAAGAGAAACAAACAGAAGAACAGGATCTGGCAACATAGCTGTGGAAAACTAGAAGCATCAGAAGTAGAAGATCAAATTAGGAATTTGAATAAAACGCATGTTGCGTCTGATTTAGATTCGAACTTAAAAACTTGTAATTCTAATATCGATGTAACGCATGCTCAGACTTTGAAGGTTTTGAATGTTAATGCATCTTGTGTGTTTTGTCGTAATAGTATGTTATCTGGTGATCATACAAAATGTGCCGCCAACTCCCTTTTAACTCGTAACAAGAAACGTACATCTGTCATTCTCTCTAGGCCCACTATTGCTTCTAAGTCTGTGCTAGGAAAACCGCCAAATGTAGTTTCTAAAATTACCTTAGACACTCCCATAGTTGCGAATACAACTCCTAAGACAATCTTCTTACCTAGCAAATTCACTAAGAAGAAAGCTAAAACTAGTTGGACATGGCAACCTTGGTTACAAAGGAAACCTAGTTTTACATGGCTACCTAAAGTTATTAATATCTGTGTTTTTAACCCAACGAAACCCACAACTTCTTTGGGTTCCACTAATACCATCACCCCATTTTCTCCATCTTCGTGTGAAGCAGGTGATCCAAATCGTTCTATGGATTATTGATAGCAGTTGTTCCTGAAACATGACAGGCAACCTCAAATTGTTAGTAAACTTTGTTTCAAAGTTCATCAGCACTGTCAAATTCGGGAATGATCATTTCGCTGCTATCATGGGCTATGGAGATTACGTCAATGGTAATATCAAAATTAGTCATGTCTATTATGTCGAAGGACTTGGTCACAACCTTTTCTCCGTCGGTCAATTTTGTGATGGGGATTTGGAAGTAGCATTTCAAGAGAAAACTTGTTTCATTCGTGACTTACAAGGAAATGATATAATGTCGGGCACTCGTGGAACTAGTCTTACTTGGAAACCAGAAGAGAGGGGGAGGGGGTTGAATAGTTTTACCAGTTTTTAAATTGTTTCAAAACTTTACTTTTGAAAAACTTTGATTCAAATCTTTGGTGTAATCAGTCAACAACAATATGAACACTAAACTATACTATCTAGTATAAACAATGAATGTAAAGAAAAGAGATGGAAATATCAAATAGGGACAAAGAGATTTATAGTGGTTCGGTCACGAAGCTCTTCTTCGCCCTACTCCACTCCCCGAGTACCACACTCGAGAGTTTCAAGCACTATGTCAACAAAGCTCCCTTCAGGCGGAGAAAACCATACAATGTCGCTTATCCTAATTTCCGACACTAAGCTAAATGTCGAGTACTAATCTTAGCTACTACCAATCTACCACGATCCACACGATCCTTTCTACTTCACACAATCAACACACTTGACTCGATCTACCCGATCCACCCTTGATCCACTTGATCAACACATAAGCCCACAAGCTACAAGAGATCTCCAAGATCTCGACAAGATCACTATGATCTACTCTCACAAACTCTCAAAAGAAAAATGAACTTGATGTATGCAAGGATACAACAAGTATGTAACAAGTGTTACAAGTGCACTAACTATAACTACAACACTTTGTATCTTCTTTGATACCTTGTGTTCTTCTCTTGCACTAGTAGAGGAATGAAGGTGATCACTTGGTTGGATGATTGGATCACTCTTTAAACAAAAGAAAACTAAACTAAATGATCAAGAAGAAAAGATGTGGTGAGAGTATTGAACTCAGAAAGATATGTGTGAAAAAGGATGCCCAAAAACTGTGAAGAGGGCTGGTATTTATAGGCAGAAGAAATCTGACCGTTATAGGTACACGGCACCACTAAATGACACACGGTACCACTAAATTTAGTGGTACCGTGCCAGACAAGAACGCTCCATTTTTTGTTTTTAGTGGTGAAAGTTTATTTGGGGAAGTTTGGAGCTGATTTTGGGGGAAAATAGCTGTTATGATATTTAAACTTATTTTTCCAATAAAACATTTCTTAATAATTCAAAAATAACTTGTAAAGTATATTTTTGAAAAAATATTTTGTCACATTAAAAATGTGAAGTTTTAAACATAAATTCACTTCTTTGATCATTTGTCAAGTTGTAAATTTGTTTGTTCATACCTAGAGTGATTTGCGTAGAAATGGGATCTTTCGATTAAAAACTTGTTTACGTTAATCTTTAATGTAAAGTGTTTTCACATTTTGTTATCATCAAAACGTGAAGTTATCGAAAGATATAAATAACGTTTTTAGAACATTATTTGCATCAACAATCTCCCTCTTTTCGATGATGACAAAACATAAACTCATTTTAAGTTAAAGATTAATTTTAACAAATTGTTAATGAGTTCACATCCCATTTCTCCCCCTTTTTGTCGAAGCAAAAAGGTCACTAAGGCTCCCCCTTGATGTATACTCCCCCTCGTTTGGAGGACACCAAAGAATCGAGCAATGGTTCTTGCTACAAAACAAAGTTAGATGACACATATACAATATCTAACATGTAGCACTCAAGGCAAATATCCAACCACAAACAAAAAATTAGATAAGTAGCCAAACACCATAAAAAATAAAACAACCACATAACATGCCCATCCATTCATTAAAAGAAATGTCATACTTGAAGTATGACTACATTACAAACATAAATACAAACAACAAGAAGCATAAATAAATCCTTAGTGACAAGAGGCCCTAAGACAAGCTTCATTTCCAAATGGGGTCCTAAAGGTTTATTGTTGGAAACTAAACATGAACATGTTTAGTTAAGCGGGCTAGGAAGAGGTGGAGAGGGTGACATGATTGGAGGTGGTGGTGGTGTCAAGAGATGCTCCACATAGGAGAACATAAAGTGAATCTCATCTCTCAATGAGAAAATGAGGTTGCGGTTGTGGAGGCAACATAGGCAATTAGCACTATATAGATCAAATGGATGAGGTTGGATAGGTTGGCCCATGATTGGAGAAGGAGGTGGTGATGAGTTTATTGGTGATGGGGTTGGCATGGCATAATCCAATGGAGTGATGGGTGAGAGTGTGTAGTCCATGGATGATGGCATGGTGTTGAGAAAGGGAGATGATGAAGATGTGGTTCTAGTGGAAGATGTTTTGGAAGGAGCATTAGGTAGAGATGGTGAGTGAGGAGTGGCTTGGGAAGGTGGTGTTGTGACTTCATCATCTTTTGTGAGATCAACAAAGAGAGGTTTGGATGGTGGTCTTACGGTTATCCTAGGTTTCTTGGAGATGTGGGTTGTTGATCCTTGTGTGGAAGACATGGTGATTGAGTGGTGTAAGGTTGAAGATGAGATGCAAGATAAGCTTGCAATGGTGAGGCCTTATATAGGCAAGAGTTGTGGGATTTGAATTAAAGTTGGTGGTAGTTTCCTATGATGTTGTGAGGGAATCTTAAGGTGTATGTGAGTTTGCAAAATTTTGTAGGTTTGAGGTTAGGGATGCAGGGATCTAGAGGAAACAGTGAAAATTCATCAAACAAGGGCACGGTACCACTAAATACCACACGGTACCGTTAAATTTAATGGTACCGTGGCCTATTTAACGGTACCGTGACATGGGAGTCACGAATTTTCCTGTGCAACCTAGTTCTGGGCAGGTAAAGGGAATTTTTCTAGGGGAACTATTTGCAGGAAATATTAGTGCCTCAAATCACTAAAGATTAATTTGCCTAATATGTCCCATATTAAGCTACCCCTAGCAGTTAAAGATTATCATGTAATTTTCTAAGATAATCTATAAGTATGCAAACAAAAAGGACAAAATAAGCTATCATCCAAATATCATATAAAAAATTCATGCAAGGTGATAGAGTAAGTATCAAGCATGCAAGATAATAAAGAGTATTAATCTCGAATATAATTTGTCATAGATAAATCTTAATTATAAGATGAAAATAGTTCCATTGACTTGAGCACACCCTCATTCATCATCACTTGATGAAACATCATAGCACGATACCGGACTGTCATCATGGTTCCCTTGAGATGATGTACATTCCCAATAGAGAGAGGTGTAGGTGGTTTGAGTTAAAGGAGCCATGGTGGGATTGACAAGGAGATATCGTTTGTTTTGGAGGTGAGGGAATGAGTTCATGACAAAACGGTATAGACGAGTCAACAACATGCCGTAGGGTATCGCCTTATTTAGTCGTCCCCTGACATTGACAATTCTCTTTGCCACAAAGTAGGCAAGATTGTAAGGTTGTTCGGTGACCAGACAATACAACATGTGAGCACAACATACCGGGAGGTGCTCACGGTTGTGAGGAAGACAAAAGACATTTTCACGAATGACTTCTATCCATCTACGTAGATGTGGATGAATTTCATCAACATAGACTCTTAGTGGATCTAAGTCATAGACATGAGACTCACGAAACTCAATCTCACCGTTTTCTTTAAGAAAACCATGAACTTTTTGAGGAAGACGAATGTGTTCTTTAATCTCACATGGAGTGGGAATGAGGGTATTGTAAGGACCGGACTCAAATCGGTGACTTGTGAGGGTTTTGAGAGACCAAGCTTCCGTGTAGGAACATTGTCCATGGTTCAAAAGTTCAAGAATATGAGCAAATTGGTCAAGAGTGAGTGAAATTTCTTGGTTTTGTATTACGAATTGGAGAGACAAAGTTTGATCCTCGTTATGTACGAGTTTAACTTGTCTCTAGAACTCAAGGACAAATCGAGGACAGATTAGATCATTAATCCGAAACAAGCAATCGAATCCGATTTCTTGAAACATGGTTTAGATATGATCATGGTTGAGAAAGGAGGACTCGACAATTCGTCCTTCATGAAAGAGACGAGACTCTAGGTGACGGAAACTTTGTATGTGACAAAGTGGGGTGTTTGGTTCAAGTGATGGTTTGGGAATGTAATCAACTGTCAGTTCATGATCGTAATCAAACATGTGATATCTCTTGTTACCTATGAAAAATTTATCAAAGATTAAAATTGAGAATATTTTATTTAAAGACATGTGCCTAGTGTGTGCCTATATGCAAACTATGTGGAGGTGCGGTAATCTCGACTCCATAACCAAAATAATGAGATTACCCAAACACTCCTAACTTCACTTTTGCTCAAGCGAATATGTCGATAAATACATATTAGTTATGTAATTCGATCAATATTCGTCAGATCATGTATGCATGAGAAAAACATTTTTAGTTTGTATCAACAATGCACGAAATATGTTTCATGATCTTAGTTTCGTGAAATTTTTCGAAAACAATGGAATTGGGGTGTTTGGCGACTTCAATGTTTTGGCGCCCAAAATTTTTGAAAACTTAGAGTGTTAATGACTCCTAATCCTAATTGCAAGTATTCTAGACATGATTCCTCTTAAACCTACTTAATCTACTAAAAACAAGGTTTGAACCAAAATTTGTGATTTAAGTGGGTTTATGCAAATCCTATGTTAGGGGAATCATAAAGGTTATACATTGCCTAATCCTAGTCCTAATTTCCTAAAGACTCGATCAAAATTGAAAAACCCCAATTCAATTTTCATGTATGAACAAACCCTAGACTCAAGATTAAGGAAAAGTATGAGTCAAATGACTTACAATTCATGTTGAAAAAGTGAAAGTAGTTGGTAATCTTGAGAATCAATGCCTTGAATTAGATCTTGAAGAGGTGTAATTGAGTTTTGGATTGTGAGGTTTGGTTTTGGCAGCAATGGTAGAAGTTGGGAAAGTTTAAAATGAATAATGTGGGAAAAGAGAACTGAAATGCGAACTGTATCAGATACACGGTACCACGGTACCATTAAATTTAATGGTGCCATGATCTGCTGGGATGAATTTTCGTCCCATTTTGATTTTTGACGAATAAGTCTCGCTGTTTTAGTGAGACTTTTTGACACGAGGAAAGAATTTATACCTAATAAATTCTTTTGACGAGGAGAACCTAGACTAGACGAAAGGAGATGACTTTAATATTTTCAGTGAAATATTCAAGTAGTCATACGAGGGATGTGAAGAATGACTCAATATTTCCATTGAAATATCTAAAGAGTCATGAGACGAGACACACGATATGACTTCAATATTTCCAGTGAAATATTTAAATAGTCATAAGATTTATGGAATATGTTCCATCATTCCTAGACCTAGACGAAGATAGGTAAAGGATTCTCGTTTGAGAGTTTGGTCAAGATGTCGGCGATATTGTCTTGAGAGGGAACTTTCTCAATAGAAATGTTTCCTTTCTGAACGTTATTGCGAAGGAAGTGGTGACAAATTTCGATGTGTTTAGTACGAGAGTGTTGAACGGGGTTTTTGCTCAAGTCAATAGAACCTTTGTTATCGCACATAATGGGAACGTCGTCTAGATGGATGTTATAGTCAATAAGAGCTTGTTTCATCCATAGTGCTTGTTGACATGCCTTTCCGGCGCTTACGTACTCGGCTTCGGTCGTGGAGATAGCAAGAGCCGTTTGTTTCTTGGAGAACCAAGAAGTTAGACAACAACCCATGAAGGTACAAACGCTACTCGTACTTTTTTGATCCACATAATCTCCCGCATAATCAGAGTCGGCATTGACAACAGTTTCTACACCGGTCCCCTTAGGATAGAATAATTCCAAGTGTATAGTGCCTTTAATGTATCGGAAGATACGCTTAACCGCTTCAAGGGAGAGGTTTTGGGATCCTCTTGGAAGCGAGCACAAAGGCAGACACTAAACATGATATCGGGCCTACTTGTCGTGAGGTATAATAAACTTCCTATCATACCTCTATACTTAGTGCTATCCACGGACTCACCTTCTTCATCTTTCGTGAGTTTTGTTTCCGTGGACATGGGAGTTTTCATGGGCTTAGACTCTTCTAAACTAAATTTCTTAAGTATCTCCTTACTGTACTTAGATTGATTAAAGAAGATACCATCTTCCATTTGTTTTATTTGTAGACCAAGGAAGAAATTTAATTCGCCCATCATGCTCATCTCAAACTCGTCACGCATGATCTTAGAGAAATCATCGCACAGTTCTAGACAAGTTGAGCCAAATATGATGTCGTCGACATATATTTGAACAATGATGAGATGTGAATTACGTTTCTTTGTGAAAAGTGTGTTGTCAACCACTCCCATGGTATATTCATGTTCAATCAAGAATGCTTTTAGTCTATCGTACCAAGCTTTAGGAGCTTGTTTGAGACCATGGAGTGCTTTCTTGAGTTTATAAACATGATTCGGTTTCTCAAAATCAACGAATCCCGGAGGTTGTGCAACGTATACCTCCTCGTTGATATAACCATTTAGGAATGCACTTTTCACATCCATTTGGTATAATTTAAAGTCTAAGGCGCAAGCATAGGCAAGGAGTATCCTAATAGACTCTAATCAAGCTACGGGTGCATAAGTTTCATCGTAATCTATTCCTTCTTGTTGGTTATAGCTTTGTGCTACCAACCTTGCCTTTTTCCTAGTTACGACGCCATTTTCATCGAGTTTATTTCTAAACACCCACTTAGTTCCTATGATGGTTTGATTCTTAGGTGGAGGTACTAAATCCCAAACTTGATTTGCGGTGAATTGATTTAACTCTTCTTGCATGGCAACTACCCAGCTTTCATCCTTAATTGCTTCACCGACATTCTTAGGTTCTACGGTAGATATAAAACAGAAGAAATTACTTTTATTTTGTGCTTGTGACCTAAGGGTTCTTTGGTTTAGGTTTCCTATGACATTTTCAATAGGATGGTTCTTGGATTCCTTAATGTTGACAACTTCGTCAACTTCAACTATTTCATCATCAATGTCATTTTCTAAGGTATTCTTGCCATTGACCTTAATGGCTTCTTCCTCATCTAAGTCATCATCCACCAAGGGTGATGTCTTAGTTGGTGGAGGACTTTCATCGAATGTCACGTTGAATGATTCTTCGACTTTCATTGTTTCCTTGTTTGGTACAACATAGGCTTTACTATTTTGGGAGTAACCTAGGAAAACACCTTCGTAAGACTTTGGGTCAAACTTGGTGAGGTAGTCTTTAGTGTTTAGGATGAAGCACTTGCTTCCAAACACTCTAAAGTAATCTAGAGTAGGTTTCCTACCTTTCAAGATTTCGTATGGTGTTTTTCCTAAGATAGGTCTAATTAGAATCCTATTTAGTATGTAAGTTGAGGTGTCCACCGCATTACACCAAAACTTTTGCGGAATTGATTGTTCATTCAACATCATTCTACTCATCTCTTGTAGAGTACGATTTTTCCGCTCAACTACCCCATTTGATTGTGGAGTGCGTGGGGCCTAGAAATTATGTGTAATACCATTAGCATCACAATATACTCCAAATTGCACTTCATTATCAAATTCCCAACCATGATCTGTCCTAATTGAGACTATTGTACACCCTAGTTGATTTTGGACCTTCTTACTAAAGATTTCGAATTCCTCGAAAGCTTGTGTCTTATTCTTAAGGAATCTAGTCCAAGTATACCTAGAGTAGTCATCAACTATTACTAAGGTGTAGTAATTTCCTCCGTAGCTCCGTACGGCGGATAGACCAAATAAGTCCATGTGAAGGAGTTCTAGGCATCTAGAGGTCGAGACCATATTCTTAGCTTTATGACTAGAATGAGCTTGTTTTCCAACTTTACAAGCGTCACAAAATTGTTTATCAAACTTAATCTTAGGTAGGTTTCTAACTAGTTCCTTAGACGCCAATGATTGTATCAAGCGCATATTGGCGTGACCTAGTCTCCTATGCCATAGAGTGGAATTATCATCTATGGTTGCTAGGCAAATCTTATCCTGAGGCTTATTTCCTATTTTCATAACAAACAAGCCATTCTTCCTAACTCCTTTGCCTATGGTTTTGCCATTCTTAGTGATCTCACTACCCTCTTCGGAGAATATAACTCTACACTTATTGTCTACCATTTGACTAATGCTACGCAAGTTAAATCCTAAGTTATCTACATGCTCAACATTTCTAATAGTGAGGGGGTTTTGAGTAATCGTACATTTGCCTATGATGTTGCCCTTAAGTTTGCTATCGAAAGTGACATTACATCTATTGTATGCCTTGTATGATGAGAATAGACTTCGGTTACCTGTCATATGATTAGTGCATCCACTATCCTTGACCCATTCATCGGGCTCCAAGTCGATTCCCAAGCATATCTCATTTGAAGCCTGAGCCATTAGACATGTTTCATCGTTGGGCTTCTTCTCTTCTTCTTCACCGATATCACTCCAAGAGCCTCCTATGAAAGCTCTTTGGTTGTTGGCTTTCGGTGGTTTAGGACATTCTCCTATGAGATGATTAGAATCTCCGCATCTAAAACATCTCCTATCACTCTTTCCTTTCTTCTCATCTCGGTTCTTTTGTGACGACTTCTTATCATCACGAGGTTGCCTAACGAACCTACCTCTTCTCCTAAAGAACTTTTTAAAGTCTCTAACGGCTAACGCATACTCTTCGTCTTCACTATCGGAATCAGAACATTCCTCATCACTAGACTCCTTTTTGGCTTTCAATGCTAGAGATCTAACTCTCTCGCTTTTGCCTTTGACTATATCGGAGTCTTTCTTGATTATCATATCATGAACCTTCAAGTTTCCTATTAGTTCATCAAGTGATAATGTCGCCAAGTTCTTTGACTCTTCAATGGCGGTGACCTTTGCTCTCCATTTGGGATGTAGAGCCCTAAGAAACTTCCTAACATAGTTCTTGCTAGAACAACCTTCATCAAGAGCTTTAAGACTAGTAATAATAGTATTAAATCTAGCAAAAGCATTATCAATAGATTCATCTTCCGGAATGGGAAATTGTTCATATTGTTGCACAAGAAGATCTATCTTGTTCTCTTTGACTTGATTATTACCTTGGTGAGTGACTAACAAAGTTTTTCAAATTTCTTTTGCCGTATTACACATAAAAATTCTTTCAAATTCCTTTTTCGGCAAAGCATTATAAATCATCATTTTAGCCTCATCATTTTTGGCTAGTTTTCTTTTAAGTTCATCACTTTGTTTGCTATAAGGAACTATTTCATCCCTTTTAGTTTCCGGATTCTTTTGAATCGTTTGAAAGTCACCCTCGGTAATAATATGCCAAAGATCAATATCTTTTGATTTCACATACGTTTCGAATCTTGTTTTCCAAAATATAAAACAATCGGTTTCGAAAAGTGGTGGTCTTTGCATAGATTGCCCATCTTGATATTTGTCGGAATCCATTGATCGATTCAAGTTTTAAAATACAATTTATTTTAAAATCTTGACAGACGTGGCTCTGGTACCAATTGTTGAAAACTAGAAGGGGGGGGGGGGTGGTTGAATAGTTTTACCGGTTTTTAAATTGTTTCAAAACTTTACTTTTGAAAAACTTTGATTCAAATCTTTTGTGTAATCAATCAACAACAATATGAACACTAAACTATACTATCTAGTATAAACAATGAATGTAACGAAAAGAGATGGAAATATCAAACCGGGACAAAGAGATTTATAGTGGTTCGGTAACGAAGCTCTTTTTCACCCTACTCCACTCCCCGAGTACCACACTCGAGAGTTTCAAGCGCTATGTCAACAAAGCTCCCTTCAAACAGAGAAAACCGTACAACGCCGCTTATCCTAATTTCTGACACTAAGCTAAATGTCGAGTACTAATCTTAGCTAGTACCAATCTACCATGATCCACACGATCCTTTCTACTTCACACAATCAACACACTTAACTCGATCTACCCGATCTATCCTTGATCCACTTGATCAACACACAAGCTCACAAGCTACAAGAGATCTCTAAGATCTCGACAAGATCAATATGATCTACTCTCACAAACTCTCAAAATAAAAATGAACTTGATGTATGCAAGGATACAACAAGTATGTAACAAGTGTTACAAGTGCACTAACTATAACTACAACACTTTGTATCTTCTTTGATACCTTGTGTTCTTCTCTTGCACTAGTAGAGGAATGAAGGTGATCACTTGGTTGGATGATTGGATCACTCTTTAAACAAAAGAAAACTAAATTAAATGATCAAGAAGAAAAGATGTGGTGAGAGTATTGAACTCAGAAAGATATGTGTGAAAAAGGATGCCCAAAACCTGTGAAGAGGGCTGGTATTTATAGGCAGAAGAAATCTGACCATTATAGGTACACGGCACCACTAAATGTCACACGGTACCACTAAATTTATTGGTACCGTGGTACCGTGCCAGACAAGAACGCTCTATTTTTTGTTTTTAGTGGTGAAAGTTTATTTGGGGAAGTTTGGAGATGATTTTGGGGGGAAAATAGTTGTTATGATATTTAAACTTATTTTTCCAATAAAACATTTCTTAATAATTTAAAAATAACTTGTAAAGTATATTTTTGAAAAAATGTTTTGTCACATTAAAAATGTGAAGTTTTAAACAAAAATTCACTTCTTTGATCATTTGTCAAGTTTTAAATTTGTTTGTTCATACCTAGAGTGATTTGCGTAGAAATGGGATCTTTCGATTAAAAACTTGTTTATGTTAATCATTAACGTAAAGTGTTTTCACATTTTGTTATCATTAAAACGTGAAGTTATCGAAAGATATAAATAACGTTTTTAGAGCATTATTTGCATCAACATTTACACCATCTCAATGTCTGATATGATTGCTTCTCCTATATGTCTGCTCTCCAAAGCACATTCGACAAAATCATGGTTATGGCACAAATGACTATCTCATCTGAATTTGAAAACCATGACGGAACTCGCACGTCACAAACTAGTCGATGGTTTTCCACGGTTTCGATATTCAAAAGATCACTTATGTCCAACTTGTGAACAAGGAAAAATTACTCGTGCACATTTCCCTTCAAAAATAGAACACAGTACAGATCACGTTCTTCAACTACTTCATACGGATTTGTGTGGCCCTATGCGTGTTCAAACGATAAACGGTAAACGCTACATTATAGTAATTGTCGATGACTACTCCAGATGGACTTAGGTTTATTTTCTCCAAAGCAAAGATCAAGCTCCTTCAATGATTATCACCTTTCTCACAAAAATTCAAGTTCAGCTTCGTAATACGGTCAGAAAAGTTAGAAAAGACAATGGAACTGAATTCAAAAATCAAACTCTTCGATCTTATTTTGAGAAATTGGGAATTGAACATCAAACATCCATTGCAAGAAGTCCAGAACAGAATGGGGTTGTCGAAAGACGCAACATGACGTTAGTGGAAGCTGCAAGAACGATGCTAATCAATGCTCAATTACCAGATTACTTATGGGCAGAAGCTGTATCAACTGCATGTTATACCCAAAACCGTTGTATGATCACCAAACGGCATCACAAAACTCCTTATGAGATTGTTCACAACCGCAAACCGAATATTCAACACTTTCATGTATTTGGTCCTCTTTGCTATCCAAATAATGATCGTGATGATTTTGGGAAACTCAAAACAAAGGCTGACATTGGTATCTTCATTGGATATTGTGAGAACTCCAAATGTTTTCGAATCTGGAATCATCGTACTAGAGAAATTCAGGAGACTATTCATGCTAATTTCGGTGAGATTACAGAAATGGCTTCTTAGCACAATAGCTTAGGACCCGCAACCAATCGTCTAAAATTTCCAGATCCAACAGCTGCACCTCTTTCCATTAACCGTAAAGAATTGGAAACCTTTTTAGGTCCACTGTTTGATAATTCATTTGAATGTCGTGCACCAGATGTATCACCTATTTCCGCTGCACAACCTGATAATATTCTAATACCTGATACACCTGCACCAACAACAACAACCATTGCTACAGATGCACCTCCAATTGAATCCCCATCAACAGCAGAACAAACCGCTTCCAACACTGACAATGCAGCTGAAGATCTTCCACAACAACCAGTACCCGAACCTGCAGATTATGACCCAAATGCGTTCTTTAATCCATTTGCACCGACTCCAACCGTTCATGATATTGCAGAGTCATCCACACGCAATTTGGACCCGTCTAATCTGCATACGTTCTATCAACATCACCCTTCAACAAATCATTGGACTAAAGAACACCCCTTAGTAAACATCATTGGCAATCCCTCAGCTCCAGTTATGACAAGACGAAAACTTCACACCGATGCTGAAAACTACATCTACGCACTCATAGTTTGTCAAGATGAACCAAAAAACATCAAAGACGTACTAACATATGACAACTGGATTGAGTCAATGCAAGAAGAAATCGACCAATTCGAACGACTAGAAGTGTGGGAGTTAGTTGAAAGACCAGATGGGGTCTATGTCATCGGACTGAAGTGGATTTGGAAAAACAAGTTAGATGCAGAAGGCACAGTGATTCGTAACAAATCGAGTCTGGTAGCTAAAGGATTCACTCAGCAAGAAGGAATTGATTTTGAAGAGTCCTTTGCTCCAGTTGCTAGGCTTGAGGCTGTCCGTATCTTTCTGGCATATGCTGCACACAAGAATATGGTTGTTTATCAAATGGATGTGAAAACGGCATTTCTGAACGGTCAATTACGTGAGGACATTTATGTTAGTCAACCAGAAGGATTCTTCGATCCAGAGCATCCTAATCATGTGTACAGACTCAAGAAGGCCCTTTACGGACTTAAACAAGCCCCAAGGGCATGGTACGATAAACTAACTGCTTTCTTGCTTGCCAATCATTTTACTAAAGGCTCAGTGGATCCAAATTTGTTTATTCAAAAACACGGGGAGGACATTTTAATTGTTCAAATCTATGTCGATGAAATTATTTTTGCGTCAACAAACAAAAAAAATTCAAATGCTTTTGCAAGATTAATGAAACAAAATTTTGAAATGTCCATGATGGGTGAACTTACGTTTTTCTTAGGACTCCAAGTTCATCAATCACCCCGTGGAATTTTTCTAAGTCAGTCCAAGTATGCTCTTGAGATTTTAAAGAAACATGGCATAACAAGTTGTGATACTTATAACACACCTATGTCTGCATCATTCCCAAAGCTGGATGCTGATTTACATGGTACACCTGTTGACCCTACAAAATTCCGTAGTATGATTGGGTCCCTCATGTATCTAACAGCTAGCAGACCAGATATAGTTTTTTCTGTATACCTATGCTCCCGTTATCAGTCACGACCAACTGAACGACACCTCTTTGAGGTTAAAAGAATCTTTCGATACATAAAGGGAACAATCCATTTGGGGATTTGGTATCCGAAGGATTCTGGTTTTGAACTAATAGCTTTTTCAGATGCTGATCATGCAGGATGTTTAGACACACGCAAAAGTACATTTGGGGGAGTGCAGTTTCTAGGAGACAAACTTGTATCTTGGCAGTCAAAGAAGCAGGATTGCACTTCATTATCATCAACAGAATCGGAATATGTAGCCATGTCAGCATGCTGTGCTCAAGTCATTTGGATGCGCTCACAGCTGATGGACTACGATTACATTTTCAATAAGATTCCCATGTACTGCGACTCCAAGAGTGTCATTGCCATCTCATGCAACACGGTTCAACATTCAAAGTCGAAACATATCGCACTCCGATATCATTTCATCAAAGAGCATGTTGAAAAGGGTACAATTGAATTATACTTTGTGGGTACTGAATATCAATTAGCGGACTTATTCACCAAAGCCTTGCCCCATGCAAGATTTGTGGAATTAGTTCACCAAATTGGCATGAGGTGTTTGACTCCAGATGATTTGAAAAACTTTCTTAAACACAATTAAGAATGTCAAACACCAAAGCACTTTGTACATATTTTGCTTTTATATATATATATATATATATATATATATATATATATATATATATACACTAGACTTCAAAGCCCGCCCAATGGGCGGGCATGACTTGTAATTTTATACTGGATGGTTGTAATCAATTTTAAATCATGCCTTAATTTCGTTACATTTAACATAATAAAATATAACTACTTTTATACAAAAGCAATAGAACGCGCACTGCCGTTAGATTGTTTTTTATTGTTAATAAATGTGTGTCTGGATAAAGAAAACGTGAGTCTACATTATTGATGTTGGGATTATTGATTTGATGAGACAAAATAAATAGAAGAATGAAACAAGAGGGACTTAAAGTGACAAAGGATGAAACTTCAATGGAAGAAAAGATTACTACGAATCTTTTAATTATTTAGCAATATTCTTTGTAAACCCTAATTGTCTCTATTATATAAAGAGACATAGGGTACAGGTTTTATTATTAAGTCTTTCACAATGTAGATTAAAGGTGTGTGTGTGTAACCTAGGCGTGTAGGTTTGTAAACGCCTAGGGTTTGTAGTGTTTGTTCGTATCCTTCAAGGTCTGAGGTGTCTTAGATCCCTGTTACAGTTAGGTAACATGTTATATTCTGATCAAATATAATTGAAGGTGATTGTGGAGAAAAACTTTGTGTCAATAACAATTGTTTTGTTTTATTCCGCTGTGCATATTTGTTAATTGTTATTGTTGAACCCTAAGGCTCAAAACGATCCAAGAACTTAATTGATGATGGCGTGCATAAGTTCTATCAGGTGGTATCAGAGCTTGGGGAGCTCGTTACCTAGGGATTCGCAAAGTTTGTTAGACGACAGAAGCAGAATTGAAGAAGGTATGATCTGTTTTTATGGATACTGTGGTCATCGTTATATTTTTTTTAATCGATAACATCAGATAATGCACATGAATTTGTTAAAACCTCGTACGAATTAACATTACTCGGTCAATGGTCTTCTCGTACGAATTAACCTCGTACTGCATCAATTAGTTGTCGTTTCTCTGCTAAAGATTAAATTGGTCGGTCAGTGGAGTTATGAGGTTTGTCGCTTGTGATGTTTTCATTCACGTGGGGTCGGTCAAGTGAGATTTTATTTGGAGCAGATTTGGAGCAGGTAGGGTCGGATAGATTTATTTAATTTACTCGATCTTATCATTGTACTGATCAAGGAATTGAATTAAATTGGTTAGTGGTAATTCTTTGATATCACGTGGGTCAGTGGATTGAGTTATTAGATAGTGGCATGTACTGCTGCTACGCTTATTACTCTGCTGCTGCATATAGTATACTCTGCTGATATGCTATTTCACTCTGCTGTTTGTTATATAACTCTGCTGCTAAGTTATTTTACTCTGCTGTCGGTGGTAATTTAACTCTGTTGTTACGCATATTGACTCTGCTGCTGGACTTACTCTCTGCTGCTACATTATTGCTGGGTTTAAATGATTGATAGTTGCATTATTTACAAGCAGTGAGGGGAAGTAAGTATGGTTTTTGGTTTTCACACACACAGGGGAAGTTCACACACACAAGAGAGTTATTGGATTTAATATACATGCATCACTCGAGGGGAAGTTTCTATTGATTACGTTCTCTATTTGTTGATAACAAAAAGGGGAAGAAATATTGTGATGGCATGGCATGGATTAAGGGGAAGACAGTTTGTTTCATTCAGGGAGATGATCACATCTCAACTTTTCTACTTCGTCTAGGGAAGTTCGTACACGACTTTGTTTGTTTTGTCATCATCAAATAGGGGAAGATTGTTGGGATTATTGATTTGATGAGACAAAATAAATAGAAGAATGAAACAAGAGGGACTTAAAGTGACAAAGGATGAAACTTCAATGGAAGAAAAGATTACTACGAATCTTTTAATTATTTAGCAATATTCTTTGTAAACCCTAATTGTCTCTATTATATAAAGAGACATAGGGTACATGTTTTATTATTAAGTCTTTCACAATGTAGATTAAAGGTGTGTGTGTGTAACCTAGGCGTGTAGGTTTGTAAACGCCTAGGGTTTGTAGTGTTTGTTCGTATCCTTCAAGGTCTGAGGTGTCTTAGATCCCTGTTACAGTTAGGTAACATGTTATATTCTGATCAAATATAATTGAAGGTGATTGTGGAGAAAAACTTTGTGTCAATAACAATTGTTTTGTTTTATTCCGCTGTGCATATTTGTTAATTGTTATTGTTGAACCTAAGGCTCAAAACGATCCAAGAACTTAATTGATGATGGCGTGTATAAGTTCTATCAAGTGATATTATATTTTGAGTTACCAATTGCATTCATGTATTGTATTATGCAAGTATATTTTGATGTAAATAATATGATGGAATTTTATTTTTATTTTTATTAGTATTATTTTATGACATGAAATTCTGATTGTAAATTATTATATTATCAGTTATAATTACTCATAACTGCTATTCACACAAAGTATCATCACATTATCGAAAACACCAACATCTGAATGGTCAAATTATTTTTGCCCAGATCAACAAAAGGTGAACTACATATTCTTGATCTAATAGTTTTGTTAATGTTTTGGTAACCTTTGTTACCTGATTTTCGTATTGAAAGGATCAAATCTTGAATATTTTGAATGACTAATTGTATTATATTTATCTGTATATTTAAGATAATATCTTGCAATCGCATGTTTCGTTTTTTGTGTTTAATTGTATGTATAATTAACTTAAGTAATTATTTTATGTGTAATTTTAGGGATGAAATCTCATTTATTAGAGCACCTTGAACACTGGCAGTATGATGTTCCGTTACATCAGTAACAATGGCAGTACCATGTTCTGTCCCATCAGAGTTTAAATGAATCTGATTTTTAACCTTCAACACTGGCAGTATCATGTCTTATTACATCATTGACACTGACAGTACCATGTTCTGTCCTACCAGAGTTTAAATGGATTTGATTTTTTATTAGTTTGGTTTGTATTTGTTTGTTGATTAGTTGGAGTGTTTTGCTGATATTTGATTTATGTAGTAGAATATAGATTTGGATTCTAATAATATTTGAGTGCGAGTTTAAACTTATCATCTTAGATACGATATTTTGATGTTACTGATACGCTTTATGTATTAATTAAATTTTTCTTGGTTCAGCTAAATATAAATAAATAGACGTAGTAACGATGATGGATGTATGGCGACCAATCGAAGCTATTATTAATTTTGCATGGTAGTGAAGAAGAACCGAGTGGATCAGAAGCAAGGAAATGTAAAGGAATCGAGACAAAGTACTAAGGTAACTGAAGTATGTCTTGAGTTACTGTGGACGAAGGTAATTTTTATTTGTTTTGAAACATCTTAATTGTTGGTAATTGGGGGGTTTTAGTTATATCATGGCTTAAAAATGGCATTGTGTTGTTTAATGTTGCTTAAATGTAGTAGTAGGTTTAACAACCATTCCTCATGCTTATTATGGAAAATTTTGTTCTCGAAAACGAATGCGTCATTTTTTGAAACAGGTTATGTACTTTTATATTTTGTGTTGATATTATTATGATACTTGAGTGGAACTATACATGTCTAATTCATAAGGTATAAGTAAAAACACAATTTAATGTAATTCAAAGGCCGAAATACCTTTTAAATTCGAAACAATGCTTCTTTATACACAACATTTGTCGTTGATTTTGTGTATTTCCCATCCTCGTCACAACAAAGGACTTTCAAACCTTTCTTGTTCTTCACTCGAGACACTGCTACATAAAGCTGGCCGTGCGAGAAAACAGGACGCTGGAGAAATAGTCCTACATGTGTCAATGTTTGGCCTTGGCTTTTATTAATTGTCATTGCGAAGCACGGTGATACCGGGAATTGTCTTCGATTAAATTTAAAAGGCATTTTGGTATCCGAAGGACTTAAAACCATACGTGGTATAGCGCAAACAGTACCAACACTTCCGCCCGATATTATTTTAGCCTCAATTATATTAGTACCAAGCCTTCGAACTTGGAGCCTGGTTCCATTGCACAATCCAGCTATTTGATCAATGTTGCGCATGCACATAACAGGTGTACCTATTTTCAGTGTCAATGAATGACGTGGAAGTCCAGATATTTTAATGCTGTTGAGAAAGTCACATGTGTATAAGTCCTGATTGAAAGTGGAGTCTTCATCAACAATACCAATTGAATCAGAGCTTAGGTATGTTTTTTGATCTCCTTCAAGTAGCGTAAGCATCCTGTCATTGATCATATCCACAAGTTCATGTGTAGGCGCCAGTATGGCCCTTTCCTGGAAAAATGTCGGGTTATAGAGGTTTTTGACCACATGCGGGTAAGTCTCTTCTATTATTGCACCAACATGATCTTCGGAGTCAGGAATCAACATATCGTCCGTGAATTCAACGTTTGCCTCTCCATCGTTTTTACCTCCGATCGTTCCATTGCCAATTGATAATATCCAGTCCGCAAAGTCTTGTATTTCTTTACGTTCGGATTGATTTGTACCTGTTCAAAGTCTCATGTTGATAGTCAAGCGTAACACTGTACAATGGTCCCATAGATACGAAGAATTTATTGCCGAGTGTACAACATTGTGTCGTGAACCACCTGTGATGACCGGAAGAATTTGTCGAAAGTCACCCTAAACAAAACTACTTTTCCTCCGAATATTTGATCCATTGGGGTTGAATGATGTGTCCTACATATGTCTCTCAGTGTCCTATCGAACGCTTCGTAGCAATGTCTATGTGTCATTGGAGCTTCATCCCATATGATTAGTTTGCACTCCCTTATCAACTCGGCCAGTTCACTATCTGCTGGGATATGGCACATAGAATCATCGACCACATTGATGGGAATTGCAAATCGAGAATGCGCAGTTCTCCCTCCTTCTAATAAAAGTGCGGCTATACCACTTGACGCGACATTTAATACTATATAGCCTTGTGATCTGATTGCAGTGGATAATGTTTTGTAAAGATAAGTTTTACCCGTGCCTCCATATCCATATACAAAGAACATACCACCCGTTTGGCCATTAACAGCATCCATTAAAGTATTATATATATTTTTTTGCTCGACGGTCAACGTACCAAAGAGTTTATCGTGTTGTTCTTGTAATTCTTCTGGGTTGTATCTCAACTCTTCTGCTATCAGTCTGTTGTAATTCGCCATAGAAAACATTTCGTTTGGCAAAGGCATGTTTGGGATACTCCTTAAACTTTTATTGTTACAAAGAAGCATGTGCTCAATATATGTAAGGCATATATTCTTTCTTTGTTCGTCCGAAAGTTCCAAATCTGCAAAAATAAATTTTATTTTTTTTAGTTTCATTTTATAAAACATATATATATCAAATGCATGTTTAATATCTTAGAAGTATTTTATAGGTTATCATTGTGGCTATTTAGTTTATTGTTTTGACTATCATCTTTAACGATTTTTTCATTTTCTGAGACATGGCTTATCAGTTTTTGATGAAGGTTGATTAGTGTTATCGGAAAAATCAGGTGTGTAATAATTTGTGGTTATTGTGTACATAGTAGAATGCTTAATTTGATTCTGTGCTTTGTTTCTCCAATATTTGTTAATACATAAATCTAATTGTATTATGGTTATGTTGTAGATACTCCCTGAATGGTTTCATGAATGTCAAGAATGTTATGGACGACAAAGCTATGTTGTATATGGGGAAAATGAAGCCAAGATTCCAGTGTTTCATGTTTGCTGATGCTGCTTTTGGTATGTTTTTCTGGGTACATAAACTTTTAATTTGGTTATGGCGACCATGTGTTATGATAAGTATTTGTTGCGTAATGTGGACACCGTAGTGGTAGTTTCCTTTGGTTATGGATATAATCTGTAGACTTATAGACAGAGTTTGTGGTCTAATATAATGTCCTGCTTATTAGTAGTTATGTTGAATTACATTGTTTTTAGATAACAAATAGTGAGCGTATTTTTTATAAATCATGGAGATATGTTGTTTCCAATTTAATGTTTTACATTAAAAATATCATACCTGGATCATTCCTTTTTATTCGTTCTGCATGTAACACGTCAGTAGCCATTACTTCCCATGTTTTTTCATAAACAAACTCTGGTCGAGACATGCAATCTGTCAGGATTAGTATGACATAAAACTTACGCAGGTAGTTTCCGGACCCCCATAGACTGGCTTCTAACAACCCATCAATATATTCTTTGTCATCTTCCAATAGACCCCGCGCTTGGCAAGCCTCCTTGTAGGTATTGTACGTAACATTTTTGAATTTTCTAAAGTCAACCCAATCTTGTGCGCCTGGGACTTTGTTAATCAAGACTCGTAAATAGAACAGCTCCCCGGTTGACGGCGACACGTGATGTACGCGTCCAATGCATGTGCCTTTCTGTCTTTTTACCCAAATTTTCTCTTCTTGTTTCCATACATAGTGTTGTGGAAACTCGTGGTAAAGTAGGCTTCTCGCTTCTTGATCCGTCCTATTTGTTTTCATCCATTGGACAAATTTCGTATCATTTACGGATGCTTTATCCAAAGTACAGTCAATGCTTTCTGAAGCATCAAATATAACCGACTGTTCGCCTTCCAAATGAAACGGCAAGCGTTCAACGGGAGGAAATCTGTAGTGGATGTCAAATTTGTAAATCCTCCATGCCGCCTCGCACGCTGAAAGATAGCGACAATCGTAATAGTCCTTGACTTCATCTACATCTTGGTCTTCTACGGCCGCCGTGGCCCTATCTGGACCCTTGTTTATATACTTGAAAAGATATTTTATGGACGTCGCCTGATTGCACCACTCCACATTAATATGTGATTGGTAGCGTCTCAACAACGCTGGATTGTAAGGTACCACGTATCCGTTGTGTAATTCTGACCCGCTCTTTGTTACTGTACATCCATCGTTCCTCCTTTTATAAAGTGCGTATCCACTGTCATCTATGACTGTCGAATCGTTAAATTCCTTAGGGAATCTCTTTGTGCACTTGTTTTTTACGGTACAGGGGCAAGTTGGCCGTTGGGGGCCACATGGCCCATGCATCATATGATCAGTAACAATTTCATACAGTTCCGGGTCTTCATTTTTATCCGGTATCTCCGCTGAAATAAATTGATCAATTTGGCTTGTTGTCTTGATTTTATCTTTTTCTTCCAAGAAAAGCAGTATATGAGCATGTGGTAGACCTCTTTTCTGGAATTCAACGGTATAAACAGCTGCATCAAGATGATAATGTTAAGTAATGTATATAATCAATGATAATTGACGCAGTTACTCTACATTTTTATAATAGAAATATGATAATACCTGCTTTTAAATGTCCAAAAAAATGGCGGTCTTTAAAATCTCTCATTAGCCTGTCCAACTTTTGTTTAAATACCCTGGCTATTGCATCAGGCCTGTCCTCAGACTTCAACCCCTTATCTGCGACAAACCGTGCAATTTCTGGCCAATTTGGATTGCATGTGAATGTGATAAACAGGTCAGGATATCCGTAAACCTTGCATATTGTCATTGCATCTAAATAGTTTTGCATCATATATCTTGGGCTCCCAGTAAATGACGATGGTAATATAACCTTTTTCCCACGTAATGTCACCCCAGAATCTTCTTGCTCTGCCAATTTTGCAAGTTTAGAATATGTTTCACTCCTCAAATCCTTCTGTTGATTTTTAACAAACGACATCCATTCAGATTCTATCATAGTGTAAGCGTCAACAATAAATTGTTGGCATAGCCTCCTTGCATTGAGTATCATCGAGAAAACTCCTGCCCTTTCTTGTAGCCGATATGCAAAATACTCCCTCATTGTTACGCGAGTTTTTTTGTTTGTTGGTGTGTAATCAGTAATGCCTACATGATATATGTCTGTCCAGTAACCATCTTCTGCATATGGGAACAACAATGGGTACTGTAATGCCAGGTATGACGGGTGCAATTCACTAATTCTTCTAAGCCCTCCTTCTTGTAAGTGCAAAATAATGTCTCTTTTGTGTGTTGTAGCGTCAAAGTCCCCAACTATGAGTCCTCCAATTTCATCAGCTGTGGGTAGGTTATAATTTCTACCATCTCGTTCTCGTGTACCGATAAGGCGTAATTTGAATTTGTTTTCGTCACTTTTCCTGACTAATCGTTCCCCAGCCATTCTGAACTGACCAACTAATGGATTGATTGTATCCAGCATGTCCCGTAAATCTACAGTCAGCTGGTGGTCTATGTTATAGTTGGTTGATTTCGATGTGCTGTCGATGGTACTGTATGAAATGAATATAGTTATATTAGTATGCTGTTGTTTATGCAAGTAATATATAAACGACATGTACAAAATGAAAAAATAATCAACGTTATCATACCTGACACAATTAATTCTATTCTGTATTTCATTTTTTGAATCGTAAATATATAACTGTGAAAAAACAGGAGGTTTGTTGCCCTCTGGTAACAGACTCCCCATTCTATGATAATTTTCACCTTGTATCCTGTAACAATATGCTCCATATCCTTGATTAACAGATGTGTCCTGTCTTGCACCTATGGATGTGAATGAAAACATCGAATTATATCGTCTGATATTATCAACAAAATCCTTGCTTTTTGGATGTTCACCATCCATAAGCTGTCTCAACAATTCAGGTGGATTCTTAACTTCATTTCCTAATTTCACTTTTCCTTTTCCACAACATATAGAGTAAGTATCTTCGTTTGAAGACGTCGATCCTACCATAGCCTCAGCATGCCACAGTAATGCATCGCACGATTGACATGTGTAAATAGGATCTCCATGGTCAAAATAATCTGTAAATGTATAATGAATTAAATTAATTATTATTTAAAAAAAAATGAAAAAATAAATAAAATAAAACTTATATATTTTTTGGTACTGAATGGTGTTTTTTTATACGGATTTGTCTAATGGCTTTACCATTAGATATGCCTTTAAATTGGTTTTTATGTGCTTCTTGATTGTTTGCAGAAGATGTGGTATTTAAACCCTCCCGTCTTGGTATTTTTTGCACGGGTGCTTTCATTTTATCATGTAGTCTCTGTGATTTGCGTTATGCAATGTGTACACCAGGTTGAATAGTTCCAAATAGGTAGGCTCTTTAGGCATAACTGTAAAAAAAACGAATAAATAAAAATACGAAGCGGAAATAACTGTTAATTATTTGCTGGAGGAATTGTAACATTATTACGTGTTTTGGTTAGATCTTTGAATGGACGTCCCCTCGGTCTTTTTGTGGTTTCTGTGGCTGTTGTTGTTTTGGGTTGTGAAATCGTGCGAGTTGGCCGTATTCTTATATCGGTAGGAGCTGTTGTAAAATGAAGTTGTATTAACATGATCAAATAGTTTTCATTGCAAGCAAATATAGTGTGTAAATATCATGTTGGATAGTTTCAGTTAATTAAATGACCTGTTTCGTTTGGGTATATCGGTGGTCGGCCTATGCATTCAGATGTTATTTTTTTAATTTGAGAAGGCATGCGAGTTGGCCGTAGACTGAGATCATTAGTATCTGTGTCAAATTGCATCATGAATGTTAGTTGAAACTACAAAACATGATATTTACATGCTGAATTATATTACAATGATAATTATTTGATAACGTTAATGCAAATTCAATTTACAGCAGATCCTCATGATATCAACATACGGCCAACTCACACGCTTTCACAGCTCAAAACAACATCAGGCACATAAACCACAAAAAGACCGAGGGGAGGTCCATTCAAAGACTGAACCAAAACATATAACATAGTTATTATTCCATTAACAAATAATTAACAAATATTTTGTATCGTTGTCTTTTTATTTTTCACATCTGGTACGCATGTTACTGGCATATGCGTTAAGATGTTGTTGACATTGTTTGAAAAAGGCGCGCATGTTGGCCGTGTGCTGAAACTATTGGTACCTGTCGTAAATTGAAGTTGAGTTAACACAATAAAATATTTGTCATCGAACATAGACAGAGTATATAAATATAATGTTGTGTAGTTGTAACTAACTGAATTACCCATTGCGATTGGATATATTGGTGGCCGTCCTCTGCTTACATTTGTTTGTTGCGCCTTTCGTTTTGGTTTTCCTCTTGGTCGAATTGCTAAATCATTTGATATAGTTGCCATGATGCTAATAAATCAATTATACTATAAACTCGTTTGAACTGTTCACAGTATCAAATGGTTGTGGAAAGATATTGAAAATATTTAACTTGTAAAAAAATATATAATCTATAATGAATATCTTTTAAATTTAAACAAAGTTTGATATGCCATATATATCTATTACTATAAAGTAGCAATTTTATCAATGTGTTTTCAGTATAAACTTATCTTTGGAAATTATTTAAGCATATCATATATGTAGGGTATAAGATAATTGACAAAGTTTAAATATATTTAGATACTTCTACTATTTAAATACAATAATATATAATGAAAGATGCCGATCAAGTGGCATAATGTTTCCAATGGCACAATTCCAAATTTTAGATGATCTGATGAAAATTTCTGGCTCGTCCAAACTGCATGATTGTATGCGCGTGTGGTTTGTGCAGCAGTCACATGAAGACTCGTTCTGTGCAAAATTGATACACGCTTGTTGTGAGCATCTCAGGAGAGTGATGGCGAAGAACCGAGTGATGATAGCTGACATGGAAGCATTAGGGCACCGAGGAGTCGCATTAGACTCACTCAATGCTTTGAAAAAAACTCAAGAGAGGCATCGGGCATTGCTTGAACTGCTAGTTGATTTGTGTGCTCAAGCCAAAGCCGGTGTCCGCGAGGAAGAGGGTAATGCCATGAAGATGAACGATTTTAACTAAGTTGTTTTAGTAGTTTTTTCCCTATACAATGTTTGATTTCGATATTTGCTTTATGTATTAAGTAAGTCAATTGGCTTGATCTATTTATTTTGTCGATTTGTTACAAAACTTACACGAAACTCAATGATTATTCACAATTGTGGTTAATGGTTCTAATAGTATGCACAATCAAAAAAAAATCACGGCACATGACATCTACAATCAAAACATTCGTATTTCCTATAAATATGTTAATTTATATTCATTAAAGATTTTAAATTTAAATGGAAAGCCGTGTTATTTTTAAATTGGTGCTTCCTATAAACCTGTTTATGTATTATAGATAAAAAAACTAAATCATAATTTTCCTATTTAATAATTATGCTCGCACATCTGCACAAACAATTAGTACTGTTGGATAGACGTCCATTTAAAGTTTCCGCAGCTCATAATAATAAAGTTTAGTACTGCTATCAATATATTTGTACTGTTATATAGACGTTGGTACTGGGCCGAATTAGTGACATATCCGTTGAGGACTTATGTTGATTGTGTACATGTTATTGGGTACTCCTCTTCTTATTTGGATTATTTATTTGTTTCATTAATACTGCTGGCTCAAAAAAGTTAATACGTTTTAACTCATGAGAACCAAAAAATGTATTTTTAAAAGAATCAACCAACAATCTACCAACATTAAACATAAAAGATGTATTTTTAAAACAATAAAGGCTGACAAAATACGATCGAACACGAAAAAAAAACTACAAACAGTTATAGTTGTCCATCTGTTTTTTAACATTCTTTATCGTCTCTTGATACTCCAATATCTTCTTCTTTTGTTGATCAATAGCCTCTTTACACTCCAACACTGTTTGTTCATCGCGTGCGATTCCTGCCTCCATCTCTGCTATCCGTCGTCTAAGTTGGGAAATATATCGTATTGGTAGGAAATATCTCACAACCGCTGCGTCTGTTTTTGGATCTGATGAAATCTCCTTTGTTGGGGAAACGCTTCTCGGACGTTTGTTTGGCGGATTTGATGAGGAAAAAAACAAACGACCCATTGGAAACTATTATTGTTAACCTAAAGTAAAAAAGAATTGTAATTGTTTGATTGCTTTCGAATTCGATCCAGCATTTATAGGTGCGGAAAGGGTGTATAAGCTATGATGAGTATATTTTAAATTTAACCAATATCCTGTATACCAAAGGGTGTATAAGCTATGATGAGTATATTTTAAATTTAACCAATATTCCTGTAACCATGTTTATCAATTACCATATATTAGCATGCATATTATCCTATTTAAATATAAGATTATATCCCGGAATGATTTACGCATATTATGTATTTAGAATAAAAAATAATCGTATTAGAGTAAAAAATAGTGGTATTATTTGCATCTAATGAAAGTTAAACACGATGTATAAAACTACTGAACAAAATCGATTAACTAAAAAACATTCAAATCGTTAAACATCAATGAAAGTAATGCGTTATTTGAACTACAATTGAATTTGGCTGTGAACAACGATTACTAATAAGATGATAAAATTTCAATCTTCATCACTAAAGAAGTTTAAATCCACAAAATAGTCATCAGTTAGTTCATGACCCATCCCACGTAATTCGTTGATCATAGTTTCCGCCTTTAGGACCTTTGATTGAACCGCATTGAGAACTTGTAAAGACTCTTGAGGATCTCCAACGTTCAATTTAAGCCAATCAAGGAAAATAGACTCAGGTAGCTCATCTAATCAAAAAATAAAAATAAATAATGGACTAATAAGCTTAACATGAAAACATAAATCTATTTAGAAGATATTATAAGCATTATATACAATACCTTTATTACTTTGAGAAGATCCACCTTCTTCAAAAAACCGACGTAAGAAACCTCAATGCATCGTCCACCTTGGTATTTGGATCTTTACTGCGTCGATCATGTACCCCATCGTCAATGCTTGGTTCTGTCACATGTTTTTTTCCACGAACCGTTTGCTCTTCGCACTTTGAATCAGTGCGAGGCGCATGTGATTTTTTATCTTGAGATATTTTAGGGTTTGATGAATCCATAGGAAGAGTTATTTTACATATAGTTCATCATTGTATAATTCAATTATATAGCTCATCATTAATTCGGAATAGTCATTACTGGGCTCGTTTTGTTGGGCCAGGGTTTTTCATATATTTATTAAAGAGACGCATGGAAACCATATTGATACATGGTAAAATAAACCAAATTAATACATGATGTATTAAAACTTATATAACAACAAAAATACCTCATGTACTTTCAACCACGTTTACATAAACCATAAAATACCTCATTCACGGTATGTGGACGTTTACATATTATACAAACATAAGCATAGACATTAAAAATATTACGATATATGAATAACGTATGTAAACATATACAACAATTCGATACTGATTTAGACGGTGTAAACTTTTCTTCTCGATCCAAAAAACATCAGAATCATGTTGTATAGGATTGCCTGATACAAAATGATAAATTTACATGGTAATATAGTGTCGTACATGTGCTTACCACTGCCATACTATATTGGTACCGCTAGATATAGTTGATACTGCTTTTGTTTATTTATCTTACATGTTGTTGGCACTGCCATAATCTGTTAGTATTGCTCGATATACTTGTTTCTGTTTCTGCATGTTTATGCAACAAAAACATTACATGGCTTCAACAACAACATCATTAAAAATACTACAACCATACGAATAGATTATTTGTTAATCAATGATGGTCTATGTAAACATTAGATTAATTGTACAACGATTACATAAAAATTACAACAACCCAATGGTTAAATTATATGTAACAAAACATACCTTCTGAAAGTAATTGTTTCTTCTGAATGATAATATCTCTGTGCATTGAATTCCTTCAAAAAAACAACATCGAAAAGAATATAACTTACAGATAGATGTTTGTTAAAAATAACAACAAAATACCTCGTGAACTTGCAACCATGTTACCGTATGTGGGCGTTTACCTATAATAGAATCATAAGAATAGACAGTAAAAATATTAAGATATATGAATAACGCATGTAAACGTGTAGACGGTGTAAACTTCTCTTCTCAATCCAAAAAATATCAGAATCATGTTATATAGGATTGCCTGATACAGAATGATAAATTTCCATGTTAATACAGTGTCCTACATATGGTTAATACTGCTATACTATATTGGTACTGCTAGACATACTTGATACCGCTTATGTGTATTTATTTTACACATGTTGGCACTGCCACAATCTATTAGTACTGCTCGATATACTTGATACTGTTTATGCGTGTTTCTGCAACAAAACATTACATGGCTTCAACAACAACATCATTAAAAATACTACAACCATACGAATAGATTATTTGTTAATCAATGATGGTCTATGTAAACATTAGATTAATTGTATAACGATTACATAAAAATTACAACAACCCAATGGTTATATTATATGTAACAAAACATACCTTCTGAAAGCAGCTTATGTGTATTTATTTTACACATGTTGGCACTGCCACAATCTATTAGTACTGCTCGATATACTTGATACTGTTTATGCGTGTTTCTGCAACAAAACATTACATGGCTTCAACAACAATATCATTAACAATACAACAACCATACGAATAGATTATTTGTTAATAAATGATGGTCTATGTAAACATTAGATTAGTTATACAACAACTACATAAAAATTACAACAACCCAATGGTTAAATTATATGTAACAAAACATACATTCTGAAAGCAAGTGTTTCGTCTGAATGGTAATGTTTATGTGCATTAGATTGCTTCAACAACAACATCAATAAGAATATAACAACTTACAAATAGATGTTTGTTATATTTACGACTGTACATGCAACCATTAAAATAATTATACAACAACAACACTAAAATTACAGCAACACATTGGTTAAAGTATATATAAAAAACACACCTTCTGAAATCGTTGTGCAAGTGTTTTTGGCTTGAGAAGAAACGTTATATTTTTGATGCGTGGTTTTGCGACCTTACAACAGGTTTTACCTCTCAAGGGATCTTGAGAAGTTTGCAATCCCCACCAGGCAGTGTACCTGACCGTTGTAGTATAGTGAAGTGGCAAGTACCGGGGATTGATCGTTCAACTCAAAGATTAGTGTTCGTTAGGATTGAAATTAATCTAACTAGGTCTAAAGGTGAGGGATGATTCTTTTTGTATTTTTATATTTTATGGAAAGCAAGTAAAAATCTCTGGTTTTGGAAGAAGGGGCAGAATTAGTTGCTAATCAACTAACCCAAAAGCTACTAATTAAACTAATGTGCAGGAAAGTAAACTAGGGTTCTACAAGGGAAGTGAAGCATATCTACCTATGATGTATTACTCCTTGCTAGCTATCCAATTCTACCTATTGAATTGTCACACCTTGTTTTAATTGACGGGTTGTATTCCTTAATACCATTCGTGGGGTAGCGTACGTACTTCCCCAACTCTATAAGCTCCTACTTCACTCCTATGTCGAGCCGGCTAAGAAGCTCCTAACATGGGATCACTAGAATTCACTCATGCATTAAATACAACCAAATAAACCTAGTACGCATTGGTTCATGTTTCTTAAGACGTTCAAGCAAGTTACCGTATAGGAGGTTAGCCAGTTTTCTTAAGCCTAACATCGATATCACCCAATCAAACAAGAGACAATAGGAAACAAGAATTATAAGCTAAACCAATTAGATCTATTGAAGTGTCACACCTTTATTGATGACGATAGACACATACATCAACAAGGAATCAATAAGATCTAATTAATTATATACAAGTTTCACACAATCATAAGTAGACACAAGGTGAATTAGCAAAGCATGATCAATGAAGGGCAAACAACCACAATAATGAAAGACATAATTAAGTTAGAATCAACAAACCAATATTTAATGTTTATGAAATGATTGAAACCCTCTAAGTTGCTGGAAAAAACACCTACCTAAACCCTAGAATCGGACTTAGGGTTTAGGGCTTACAAAAAGTGAAGTTGTGATGTTGTATTTATAGCTGATTTTCTGTCCGCATCGATCTGACGGCGTCAGCCTTTACAAGTGACGGCGTCAGCTCCCCTTTTTCACCAAATTGTAGATCTTTTCGTCCCGATTCCGTGGCCTCTTGAATCACCTAAATCCTAGTTCGTATGAAGATTTTATGGCCAAAACAGTGACAGCTACTCCGCGCGTAAGTTATGATTGATTTGATTAACTTGTGACGACTTTTCTTCTTGTGCAAGTTGTCATTTTGACGTCGTCACTCTATGGCATCTGACGTCGTCAGGATGAGTCCTGACGCCATCACCTTCAAAAATCCTCTGGCCCGTCTCTCTTTAACTTAACACTTGACGGCCTACATCCATTAACACGTGACGCCGTCACCCTTTAATTCCACAAAACCTTCTGGCGCGTCACGTGTAAATTCATATTTCATCCTTTTGCCAGTACGTGATGCCGTCACCTACAAAGCGTGACGCCGTCAAGCTCTGTTTCCAGCTTGATTTTGGAGACTTTGCCGTTTTCTTCACTTTTCGCTCCAAAAACGTCCAAAATGCTTCCTTTTCCAGATTTCTTCTCCAAAGTACCTAAAATGACAAAAGGAACGATTTAGGGCAATATTTGATCAAATAATCACGAATTAGGGCTTAAATGACCCCCTAAAAGCGGTACACTTTTCGTCTCATCAAATATCCCTACACTTGGGATTTGCTTGTCCTCAAGCAAATGAGCTTTTCCACCAATCAAAATACAAGTTAGGGGTCATTTAACATTAATATAAAAGTAATTACAACAAATGATCGTTCCACCTTAGTCAAAACAAGCACGGAAATTATACACTAGCACCTCACATTAAGTGTTTGGATACTCTCATCTCTCGGGTGTTGTAAATATATATATGAAAATGGAGAAATATCACTCATTACCTGTCATAGCAAATAGATTACCATAGGCTTGGGAAAGGATCAAAACCTCCACCACATTGGCGTAAGCACCTAGGATAAACTATCAAAGAGGTCTTTTAAGGGTTGTAACGTTAGGTGTAGGGATAAGGAAAACACGGTTTGTTGGATAAAGATATTTTTACTGGTGGCAAGTCAATCATCTTGGTCAATTACATGTAGAATGAGGCGTTGCTAAGCCAAGACTCGACTCAACTTAAACTAATCACGAACTAATAAACATAGAACAAAACAAAACATAAATAAAAGATAGAGGCGGATGGTAGTCCGTATGCTTTTTCTTCACTTTTTTTTTTTTTTTTTTTTTTTTTTTTTTTTTTTTTTTTTTTTTTTTGCATACACTCTTGCCCTACCATCCAAAACATACATTACTAGGGATTCTTTGTACCATCCCTACACTTGAACTTTTACATACTTTACATAAAATTATTCTAATGACTCGAATCAAGATAATCGAAACATTTGGAGTACTTTAAAATATTAACGTACATATGGGGGTAATAAATGATGTTCTTCTCCATTACTCCATTACACTAGTACTTTACCCATAAGTCCCAATCGTCCCAAAACAATATGTACAAGGATATGACTCGACTTAGCAACCATGTAATCAATTAGATAATTAACTAAGGGTTTAAACAAATGTTGTCACAATAATGCACTAAAGATGAGTGCACACAAGGTAGGCTAAGGCGATTTGGGTGTACATTTAAGTGGGGTGTAAACAAATTCTTCCTTTAAGTAAAATGCTTAAAGGTCGAAACGAAAAGATAGGCTCTGAGGGGTGTACTAGGGGTATCGTGTACCAAAAATGGGTACAACGCAAAGGGTGTGGGAGAATTACTTGACCAATGTAGCCAAAGTAATTATAACAAAAACACAGGTGTAAAACAATGGGTTAATCCTAATGCCTCTTATCATGTAGTCAATCCTAACTACACGAATGTAGTCTCACTAGCGGTCTCGGTATACATCACAAACGCAAGTTCTAGAATCTATAAACTACCGGTACACTCATAAGCACCAACAATGAATGCTTTTTCCTAAAGATCTAAAGGCGAACCTCACATATTTGGGGTGGAAATTTTTGAGTGGTATGGTTTTTGTGCTAGTCATACAATTCCCTATCCATGAGACGCTTATTAAAATCAAAGTTTCACTCCTATATGTTGTAAAAAATTTTAAATTTGGTGCTAAAATTGCCCTAACCAATATTTCTCTTGGCTTTATTACACATTCACTATTAAACAAAACAAAAATCAAGCGAAGTTGTAGTTTCTAAGGCATCCTAATTTACCCTCCCTACACTTAATCCGAACATTGTCCCCAATGTTCTAGACAAAATATGTAAAAGTAAAAATAAATGAGAATGGAAGAAACTAATACTCCCCTGATTCGCTCGGTATGGATGATGTGATAATATGGTTAAATCTCCCTCCAAGAGAATGAACATGATAAGCTTCACTCCAGAAATATAATCATCCTCTTGATGTGTTGCACGTACATCTTCTTATCCAATAATACCTGTAACCAACAAACACAAAAACCAAAGCATCAAACCGAACAAAGAAAAACCACAACTAGATGTATTTCCAGACTTAGAAATAAAAACAAAACAAAGCAATAAAAGGATAGGATACTTGCGGGATGACTTACAAATAGGGATTCATAAAACATGTCCACAAATATTGACACATAAACAAGATAGAATACATGCTAATCATGAATTGTGAATTTTTCATGTTCGAATTTTGTTCTTTTTAACAAATATAAACTTTCCTACACTTATCTTTTTTGTAAAATACCTTTATATGCAATTAAGACGAGGTTAAAAACAAAATAAAGCATTTTCACAAATTATTCGAACCATGAAAATCTAACAATTATGATTAAGCATATATGACACAAACAAACAAATAAAATAAAAACATCAAACAATTAAAAACATGGGTTGCCTCCCAAGAAGCGCTTGTTTTTGTTCGAGTCACGAGCCTGACTCTGCCCTTATTTAACGGATAAAGGAGAGGTTTTCCCTACACTTAGGGTTAAGTGCGGGTGAAAGTAGCGATATACACCATTAGGGTGGAAATATGCCACGTGAGGTGAAGGGGGTGAGTGAATGGCTTCCTTCATCCTAAAACTACCCGGATAATATTGGTTGATGGGTGGGTCGGTTCCTCTTTTGTCTCCTAGAAATATATCTAAGGATGGAAAGGTGTGTAAAGATTGAGGTTCCGGCTCATCAACACTAGGAAATTCCCTAGAACTAAGGGTAAGGTTATCACTATAAGTATTCAAACCTATATCCTCTAGTGGTGCTTGGTCCAAGGGTTCTACCTCCATTGGGATTCCTAAAGTTTCTTCTACTTCTTCCGGGTAAGTCACGGGCGGTGTGTGTGCCTCAAGTGATGGTAGGACTTGTGGGGTACTTTGTGGGCTTGGATTATCCACCTCATCCTCCATTTTATCTAGATTACCTATGTGTTTGTTTTGTACTATGATGTTACATGACATCCACTTAGGTATCCCAAAATAGTCATCCCCAGACAAACTTGTTTCATGATCCTTGGAATTTGTGGTCAATTGACTTGAACTAACGTTTGTTGGGTTGTCTACTCTATAATAATACTGGGCACAATCTTCAATGGCATCCCATGCTTATTCAACATTTAATCCCCTATGGTCCCAATTGACAAAATCATTAATGCATATTTGGTCACATAGGTCGACATGATCGTAAAAGATTTTAGCTAGGGACCATAAATCGAAGTTATGATGAGGGACTATTCGGAGTAAATTTTTAAAACGAGTCCATGCATCATATATGGGTTCACCTCGATATTGTTTAAACATCAAGATGTCATAAGGAGTGGGTGAATTTCGTGGTGGGTAGTATGGTGGATTCGCGTACTCCATAATGGTGAACGGAAGAGTCAATGGAATAGTTTTTACGAACAAAGACACAAAGAAAGGATAGACTACGGGAAAGCTAATAAAAAGAAAATAAAAATCTCACTAAGATAGGAATCTAATGAGTAGACCTAATAAAAATAAATTTCAACCTAAGCAATAACTATTTCCCCGGCAACGGCGCCAAAAACTTGATGCGTGGTTTTGCGACCTTACAACAGGTTTTACCTCTCAAGGGATCTTGAGAAGTTTGCAATCCCCACCAGGCAGTGTACCTGACCGTTGTAGTATAGTGAAGTGGCAAGTACCGGGGATTGATCGTTCAACTCAAAGAATAGTGTTCGTTAGGATTGAAATTAATCTAACTAGGTCTAAAGGTGAGGGATGATTCTTTTTGTATTTTTATATTTTATGGAAAGCAAGTAAAAATCTCTGGTTTTGGAAGAAGGGGCAGAATTAGTTGCTAATCAACTAACCCAAAAGCTACTAATTAAACTAATGTGCAGGAAAGTAAACTAGGGTTCTACAAGGGAAGTGAAGCATATCTACCTATGATGTATTACTCCTTGCTAGCTATCCAATTCTACCTATTGAATTGTCACACCTTGTTTTAATTGGCGGGTTGTATTCCTTAATACCATTCGTGGGGTGGCGTACGTACTTCCCCAACTCTAAAAGCTCCTACTTCACTCCTATGTCGAGCCGGCTAAGAAGCTCCTAACATGGGATCACTAGAATTCACTCATGCATTAAATACAACCAAATAAACCTAGTACGCATTGGTTCATGTTTCTTAAGACGTTCAAGCAAGTTACCGTATAGGAGGTTAGCCAGTTTTCTTAAGCCTAACATCGATATCACCCAATCAAACAAGAGACAATAGGAAACAAGAATTATAAGCTAAACCAATTAGATCTATTGAAGTGTCACACCTTTATTGATGACGATAGACACATACATCAACAAGGAATCAATAAGATCTAATTAATTATATACAAGTTTCACACAATCATAAGTAGACACAAGGTGAATTAGCAAAGCATGATCAATGAAGGGCAAACAACCACAATAATGAAAGACATAATTAAGTTAGAATCAACAAACCAATATTTGATGTTTATGAAATGATTGAAACCCTCTAAGTTACTGGAAAAAACACCTACCTAAACCCTAGAATCGGACTTAGGGTTTAGGGCTTACAAAAAGTGAAGTTGTGATGTTGTATTTATAGCTGATTTTCTGTCCGCATCGATCTGACGGCGTCAGCCTTTACAAGTGACGGCGTCAGCTCCCCTTTTTCACCAAATTGTAGATCTTTTCGTCCCGATTCCGTGGCCTCTTGAATCACCTAAATCCGAGTTCGTATGAAGATTTTATGGCCAAAACAGTGACAGCTACTCCGCGCGTAAGTTATGATTGATTTGATTAACTTGTGACGACTTTTCTTCTTGTGCAAGTTGTCATTTTAACGTCGTCACTCTATGGCATCTGACGTCGTCAGGATGAGTCCTGACGCCGTCACCTTCAAAAATCCTCTGGCCCGTCTCTCTTTAACTTAACACTTGACGGCCTACATCCATTAACACGTGACGCCGTCACAAAACCTTCTAGCGCGTCATGTGTAAATTCATATTTCATCCTTTTGCCAGTACGTGACGCCGTCACCTACAAAGCGTGACGCCGTCAAGCTCTGTTTCCAGCTTGATTTTGGAGACTTTGCCGTTTTCTTCACTTTTCGCTCCAAAAACGTCCAAAATGCTTCCTTTTCCAGATTTCTTCTCCAAAGTACCTAAAATGACAAAAGGAACGATTTAGGGCAATATTTGATCAAATAATCACGAATTAGGGCTTAAATGACCCCCTAAAAGCGGTACACTTTTCGTCTCATCAATTTTCATCCACATATAGAGTAAAAGTAGGTATATGATCTTAAATACAGGAATAAAATATTTACACAAAATACATTCTAAACTTATCTTTAAAATCATATCTTCTACAAATTAAACATATTTTGAAAAAAACCGGAATACATGTTTATAAAATACATATATAATTCCAAAAATTCCGCAAGGTCATCAAATAAGAAGATTATAGTTATTTTTTGTGGTAGCTATATCACAAAAAATAATTTGGTCTAATGGTAACATTGATATATACTTAAGACATGTAAACAACCCAAGTTCGAATCTTTAGAGTCTTTTTTAAAATTTCGGAATTAAAAGTCAAATAACGAATTTTGTTCGGTCAAATATTGCTTAGGTGGCATGCTTAGGTGGAATAAGAGCATGATTACTCATCAATCCAGCGCTTATTCATCAATCCTGCATTTGATGACGTCATACGCATCCTGTTATATATAATATGTAGATATATATATATATATATATATATATATATATATATATATATATATATATATATATATTATATTATATATATATATATATATATATATATATATCCTAACAATATATATATATAATTATCTCTTTTCAGTGTGCAAAATTCAAAACAAATCAAAATATGCTCTTGATATACGCATTTAATCAATTATTAATCACGAACATATTTTAAGGGGGAGAATTTTTTATTTATCCTGACTTTTGCACACTCTTCTCAAAATCTTCATCATAAATAAAATTCTTCATCGTGCAACATTTCTGTGATCTCTTGAACTAAATGTTTGAAAAAAGTCTTAAAAGTATTTGTTAGTTTAAGGGGGAGAAATGTAAATTACAAAAGTTAACAAACATTTGGACTAAGGATGTAACAACAACAAACCTCAAGGACTGTTGTTGTCAATTGTCAAAATGTTGTAACATTAGGACTGCGCTTGATGGGAAATACGGTTTAAGGGACTAAACTTGACAAAACTCCAAAGTGTTCCCTATATAAGCAACTTAATTCATTTTTTTAAACACGCAAACTCAAAAAACACACCTAATTGCCGCCATTTTCATTTTCGACCAAGCTTTTTGATCTTCTTTCATTTCACGATTGTAAGTGTTTAACACATTCATGTATGCTTAGTAATCACTCGCCTAATTTATGGAAACATTTCTATGGCTAAATCTCTCAATCGATGAATTAGGGTTTAAAGCATCAATTTTGGCATTTCTTGTATGTTAGGTTTTAGTCTAATTAAATTAGTACTTTAGCTCAACATCATGATTAGGATTGTTCTATTGCCTGTTAATTGCGATTTCAAACATTATTGAATGCAAATTGAGTGCTTTAGGGTTTAATAGGTCGAAAAGATTGCTGCTACTAATAGGTGTATTGTAGTTGTGTTTTGAGCAGTTGGTTTTGCTTATATATGTTCCCCAATCATGCGTCTTAAGTATTGAATGCTAAAACAAACATATGCTCTAAGTTGAAGAATTTCGAGTTGCAAAATAATCTTTTGTGACCAATGTGTTTGTTTGCTTAGATTTCTGGATAATAGGATTTGTTTAGAATGAGTTTAAGAAGGTATTTGATGCTTTCATGATCCTTGTATCTGTCTGTTATTGATTTTGATTAAGTATGAAATCCTTCGAGTAAGCATGAAGGTCTTCGAGTTAGGATGACTTTTCTTCTACTTAGTAATATTTGGGATGAATTTCTTTTAGTTAGAAGAAAAATTTCTTTACTTTGAAAATTTTATGATATTCTTCGAGTAAGAGATTAACTTCTCCTACCATGAGAATTTTTTAAAATCCTTCGAGTAAGGAAAATATTCTTCGACTTAGAAATTATTTCTTAAAATCTTTGAGTAAGGAAAAGATTCTTCGACTTAGAAATTCTTTCTTAAAAATCTTCGAGTAAGGAAAAGTTTCTTCGACTTAGAAGTTTTATTCTTCAAATCTTCGAGTAAGGGAAAACTTCTTCGACTTAGAAGATTTTTATTAAACTCTTCGAGCAAGCATGCCGTTTTTTCGAGTAAGGATTTTATCACAGTTTCTCCGAGTTAGGAGGGTTTCAAAAAATTTTGAGTAAGGAAAATGGCAATCTCCGATTAAGGGATGTTCTTGTCAAATTTTTTATTGAATCCTTCGAGTAAGGAAGTTTTTCTTTCTTTCTTTGAGTAAGACCAATTTTCTTCGAGTAAGTTTATTTTTTCAGACTTGTAATTTTTTTTTCAAAATACAGAAATGTGTCAAGTTGAAAATTTGTGTTTTCTCTTATATGATTGTTTGTTTATTGTGAACTAATTATTTATGATCCTCATACATGTTCCTTTATATGGTGTATCATATCACTTAAGTATAGATCATGTATTGAATGACTTACACTAACATAAATATGCAATTTCTATTGTGTTTCTTTGTTGGAGTTTATTCTTCTCAGGTTCACAATGTCTCAAGCCTCAATAACAAGAAATGAGTTGATACCTGAAGGAGATGAAAGGAAAATAGGAGAATCCAATTACCGGGTAGATTTGGAAACCTTACCATGCCATCCTACTTGTCAAATCATGGTGGAGATACTCAAGAAACACTTTTAAAGACATGTTCTAACCACATCCTGTTAGGAATATAAATATTCATATGAAAGACTCGGTCACCCCGAGTATCTATTAGCATTAAGTTAGCTCGTAGGCTTATTAGTATTAGTTTAGTTATGGTAATACTAGTTTAATCATAACAGTATTTGTTGTATTGGGTCGGGTCTTTACCCACCGTCAGCTCAATCCACAGCCTATGTGGGGCGTTTATGTTACTTATATATATAAGCCCTTCCCCACCCATGGGAAGGGTTGGAGCTTCTAATCATTCAATACAATTCTTTTTCACTAGAACTCCCACTTCTCTCACTTTCTCTCTCTAGAATTCGGCTAAATCACAAGTGTATGAGTGTGTTATGATTTCGAATTACTTACAACTGGTATCAGAGCCAGCTTGTAACTAGCTAGATTGTGTGTACGAATTCGTGGTTTAGTTTTTTTCTTGTTCTTTTTCTCTCCTTTAGTTCGAATACAAATACAAGAACACTTACGAATTTGTGTTTAGAATCGTTATAATCTTGTACTTTTGTATTCACAAAAGTCTCTACTATCATTTCTAGCTAATCCACGGTTCACTTGGTGATTTATTTAGAAGTTTGAAGATTTTTCTTCATTGTGATTTGGTTCTCGGTGCATTGTTTCTGGTTGTGATTTGAGTTAGTTTGGGTAGGTCATTGTTGCGATTTGATTAGTTCAAGAGTTACGGTTTGGTTTGTAGCTAAAAAGATGAAAAGACAAACTGGGGAGAAAGTGACATTTTTGTTTTTTGCGTTTTGTCTTGTTGCTGGTTGCGATTTCCAAGTTGCGATTTGTCTTGGAGTTTTGAAGAAAGGAGCTGCGACTTGCCTTTGCGATTTGGTTCAAGAAGACTGCGATTTGGTTCAAGTAGACTGCGGTTTGGTTCCTGCGATTTGTCTAAAGTCGTTGCGATTTGGTCTTCTGCGGTTTGTATTAAGCTGTGTTTTGAGTCTTGCGGTTTGACCAAGGTTGCGATTTGACTTTTGCGTTTTGGTCTTGGTCTTGCGTTTTGCCTTTTTTAATCATTGCGTTCTGCCATTGCGTTTTGATATTGCGTTTTGACTATGCGATTTGACTGAAACTTGACTTTTTACGTCAAAACTTCAAACGGCCATAACTTTTGAACCGTAACTCCATTTTCAAACGAAGTCGTGAAACGAATTTTTCGAGGCCCAAATCCCCTCCGGAATGAAGTTATTGAGGTTTTAAGTTTTCAGATCAAAATTTCAACATAACAACTTGCATCAACCAAACCAAATCACAACTAAACAACATATCACCTAGTCTATCAAACAATCATTCATCTTAACACACAATCACTAATCATTATCGATCCAACAATTATCATAACACGTCCAGTTTATCATTATCTCACGGTTTCGTCTTGATTTTGTAAAATCCCGCGAAAGAAACGATTTCTCGGTTTAAATCATAGATTTGTAAAATCCCGTGCATGTTTACACCATGTCTACTACTTCAAATTCTTTCATATCTGAGATACTCAAATTGTACGACACGAATGATAAACATAATACTTCCAACCCTATACAACAAATAAACGTGTATGATTCTGATAATGCTAATGTGGAATCGTCGTGCTCGAATTCTCAAGAGAAAGAGTTTCATCAGCCACTAATGTTGCCTAATGCAAAGGAAAGTTGCATTGAATATTTTCGATTACTTCACTCACATCTCAAGGTTCTCTTTGAACAACCTGGATAATTGGGATGATACAAACGTACATTCGCATCACTCTTTGGTCAAGATGTTCAGACTTTCACGGTCACACCCCAAAAATGGTGCAGCGGAATGGCACCTACGGGGTATGACCTCATTGTCAAGAACACAAGGTGTCACAATAGAGAAATACTAAATGTAATACATTGAACTAATAATAGTCACAAGCTCCCACAACAGGGATAGATACAAAATACAAAACAACATGAGTCTCAAAGTTACACAATATCACTAATCAGTATCAGAATGCAACTCCACGAGATATAACCCGGGAGGGTCTTGACTAAGTCTTGCTAAGTCGGGCCAAAACTCAACCTTCTATAGTATCTTCATTCTTAACACCTGAAAATGGATACTCGAAAACGTCAACATAATGTTGGTGAGCTCGTAGGTTTAAAAGCAAAACCATTGAGCTGTGAAATAGTGTAGGACAATAGTGAGCAAGATATACAAATATGAGGACATAGTAAGGATCACAAACTATCATAGACGGCTAACACGCATAATTGATCCACACATGGTTTGGGTGTCACTTCCCCAAAATGATATACTAGGTGCACTTCCCAAAATGGTATACTGGGTTCAATTCCCAAAATGATATACTGGGTGCACTTCCCAAAATGATACCAACAATGCATCACAAAACAAGTACGCACGTTCCAGGTAAGTCACATAATCTGAATTCGCACAGTAAAGCACATATTGAAATCAAAACACATATTGCCCAAACTCATGAAACGAGTTGTTCACAGCATGAAAACAGTTAAAAATGTCATTTGAGTACCATTTTCCCCCAAGGAAAACTTAATGAAAAAGGGGTTACGAGAACTCACCTTATCAAAAGCAAATCCCGATTGATAAATTGTCAAACGGTAAATTAAGCCCGATAACTCTATTCGCGACCTAAATAATACATATGTCTTAGGTTCGAAAACAAGGCCATGCACGCAAGTTCATACTCTATTTTATCACTTGTACATGTTGTAGTAATATTTGTTGTCAAAAGATAGTTGCGTCAATTTGGTCATTTGTTTAGAAAATCACCACTTTAGAAAACGTAACTTGTTTATCACACGATCACCTTTTAGTCGCCATGTTAATAAGTATTTCAAAAGTCTCTAACGCGCCTAATAAATATATGTAATGTTCTACCATTTCCGTTTACCTCATTTTAGCCAAAAAGTACACTAAAAGGTCCAAAATCCATTTCTAAATATCCTAACAGCTTTCTATTAGTAAAAATAGAAGCTGTCAAAACTATATGTTGTCGTAAATCTTTATTAGGCCATAACTTTTGCGTCGTAACTTCGTTTCTTAAGTTTGACCTATCCTCGCGAAGGTATTTAAGTATACTATCGGATTTTCAAGGTCTCGGCTAGTCTAGATACCATTTATCATCAGTTTTTATCTTTCAAAATTCTAGACAGATTCAACTATTTTCTGAAAATAATGTTTTCGTCGTAAAAATTGAAATTAGCGTATCTTTTTCGTTACAAGCCCGTTTTGACTCATTCAAGCGGCTACGTTTCGTTAGTAAGTCTATTTTCTATATTTCTAGTCTAAAATTGTTACCAGGTTGTTGAGTTTTCTGTATAAATCGAAATGGGACAGAATCATTTTTAAAGTGTCAAATTAGTTTTCCTAGTCTTCTAGTCATTTTAACCACTTAACAACCACTTCAAATCTAGTCCTAGTTCATACATCAACTTCTCAACATAACAATAGTGATCTAGCTATAATCTTAATAATATTCAAAGATCCATGAAAATAATCCTCAAGAATGTTTAAATATACAAGTTTACTAACATATATGTTTATAAGGTTTATTACCACTTTCTTGTGAAGAGTTTTACTAATTAGTTTTCTTGTAATCCAAAACTTGTTCAAAACATAATCTTTTGTCAAAAGATCTTTGTGGATGAAAATCTTTATCAACATGTACCAAGTGATAACTAAGTATGTATATACTTGACTAGCATTATGACCCAAAGAAAACATGAAGTTTTAGCAAATGTAAGATTACTTACAAAAGAGATTAGTGAGATTTGAGTGCAAGACACTTGTTTCACCTCAAGATTATTGTTCCAAACCCTTGTTAGAATACCTTAAGTATGCTTGATCTTAAATCAAAATCAAGATTTCTCCTTATTGCTCCTTATAGTGTGTCGACTTTATGTGTAGAATGGGAGGGTATATATTCTTTTTCTTGAACTAGCAAATGAAAGAAATGAAGACTTATGGTCTATTTTTAATGAAAGGCTTTCAATGATTAGGTAAACAAAGTCAAGATCACAATCTTGGCTAGGTAAAGGGGGCATGGTCGATTGGTATAGGGGGTAGGGGAGACAAGATCTTCACTAAAGTCTTGGCTTAGCCATGCTTTGAAATGTTAGAGGTATGGTGACTAATAAATGCCATGTGAAGTTTTTGTCCAACAATTATTTATGAGACAAGGAGGGGGTGGCACATGTGAGAAAAATAAGAGTAGAAGAGTTGTTTTAATACAAGATTGTATATGTTGTATGTATTGGGTGTTAAAAATAGGCATTGGTTGGTGGTTCGGTGATTAACGAAAATTATATGTAATTAAACGTAAGATATAAAGAAATTACTTTAGGCGTCAGGAAATATTTTTGGAACTTTGGTAATAATTTTGGAAGTATTAAAATACTTTAGAAAAAATCGTTGGGAGAATCGGGTATATCGGGTGTTAAGTCTTAAATATCGAACAACGTTTGTTGAATTGACAACCGTAAGTATTTAAAGAATAGGAAATTGTTTTATGGTTTAAAATTGTGAACCGGAGTAGGAGCAAGGTACTGGGGCATTGTGGACTAAATATAGCCTAAGTCCTAATGATAAAATATTTATTTAAAAAAAATAAAATGCGGTAACTTAAAGTTTCCTGAAATTTACCAGTTATACGCAAGGGGAAAATGTAACTTTTAAAATAAATTATTTTGAGTTTTAAATGACGAGTAATGACCTATAAATTTGCTGGTTGTTACGTTCACAGTCAAAATGATTATGTATTTAGATCAACTTGAACAACAACTTGACAAAGGAGAATTTTCTGAAGGTAGATCCATGGCTGCCTTGTATGTGATCAACAACCAACTCCAAGTGTTCATTGATTAGCAATTCACTGAATTCACTGAGGATTATGATTATGACAGTCAAATGACGAAAAAGTGTTTTGCTAATTACACTAGAATTGAGGTTGACATGTTCAGAGTTACACTACTCCAACTTATGAGTAATGTTAAAGAGTTCATTAATGAAAGAGCACAACACATGGGAAACGGGACAGTCAAATAAGCATGATGATAGCAACATCTTAGGGACTGATATCACACATGGTGTGGATGCAGATCTCAGACCAGTAAATCACCAAGTACCATCTGGTGAGGTACATCTGACTGATCAACATAATGTTCTTTCTAATGAACGACAACATACTGATCAAATTAAACCTACTTATGACACATATCTGTTGGAAAAGACTGATAGCAATATCACCTCTGATTCAACAAATATGAGTCATAAGGGGGGAGAAATTGATCAGGATGCTGAACATGATGATGCGTCAAGTTCTTTGCTTACGGCTGAGTTTTTCAAATCAAATGATATGGTTGAAAAAGAAGTCTATAATGAACTTTCAAACAGATTTTTACAATTTGAAAAACATTGTATTTCACTTGAAATCTCAATGCAACAAAAGGAAGAAAGTCTTCAAACTAACCAACCATGTAGGAATCCGGAATTTCCTGAATTCCGTGAATTTTTTATGATAAACGATTTGAAAGCTCAGTTGCAAGCCAAAAACTTAACGATCAACAACCTGAAAAAACGTATTGCTGAGATGTGTGATATGTGTAATGAAGTTAAGGCTAAACATGACAGTGATGTTATTGCAACAAAAAATACTGAATTTGAACATAAAGTGGCTGAATTACTTAATGAAAATGAGACTTTGAAAATTCATTGCAAAGAACTGTGTGATCCAATCAAAGAAACGAAAACTAAGACTGTAGAGCAAACAACCGTTTTGATTGCCAAAAATGATGAATTCAAAGCTCAAATTCAGGAAAAGGGTTTTACAATTGCAGCTTTAAAAAACGAGCTAAGAAAAATAACAAGAAATAGTGTGAACACTAAGTTTGCAAAACAATCAATCTTGGGAAAACCAACTTCACAACCAGTTAGAAACCAATCATTTGTTAGGCAACCGACTGCGTTTAGATCAGAACGACCAAAATCTTCAAAACAACAGTTTGCCCCCCAAGTTGATGCGAATCAAGCTTTGTCAAAACCAGTCACTTCACAAGCAAGACCTAATGAAAAGATAGCTGATGCTCGTTCTAAGGCTCAATCTTCTAAGGCTAATGAAAAGGAAGAGAATACTAGTGCTCAGGTTCAATCCCCTAAGACTAGAAACATCAACATGCCCGTAGGATCTAAGAGCTTTACTCAGAAAACTGGTAGGCAAACTGCTGTAGGAAGTAGGTCCTCTCTCAACAAGTCTTTCACTGTGCATGAGAAACCAAACACTCCTAAGTCTTGCCTTAGGTGGATTCCAACGGGTAGAATTTTTAAGATGGTTGGGCTTAGATGGATACCTACCAGTAAGTTGTTCACAAACTGTAAGGTTGACAGTGAAACCCCAAATGGTCTGGAGGCTGATATCACTAACCCACATAAATACAAACAAACTCGTCATATTAGTGCAGGTCATCCTTACCAAAGTGCAGGTACATCAGTCATTCCTATCAAGGAAAGACTCAGAGTTTGGCGGCCAAAAGGACTGAAATCTCATAATTTAGGGGTTCAGGAAACTCAACACTGATGTACATGCATAATGACTCCTGAACAAATCAGCTCAGGACTCGTACAGCTACGATCTATCTTTTAGGTACCTTTGGAAACTTCAGATCCCAACACATCAAAACATGTTCAAAAACCGGAAGTGAAAAAGACTAAGTTTCCCATCAGTCATTCTACAGGAGTTAACAGTGACACTAAAGCTAGTGAGTCAAAACCTAGGAGAAATATAAAGAATTATAGGACTTCACCAGCTAAAAGTGGTCCTAAGAAGAATGTAGAAGACCACATGAGGAACAATAAGTCAGATTTGAACAAAAGGAATCATAATTCAACTCCTAATTCACTTTGCAAAACATGTAATGATTGTTTAATTTCGGGTAATCATGATAAATGTGTTGAGAAATTTTTGAAGTCGTCCAACAAACCCCAGTTAAGATAGTTTGGAGAGCTAGACAAATTAAGCAATCTTGGAAACCTACAGGGAAAATGTTTACCAATGTGGGCTTTCAGTGGAAGCCCACGGGCCGGATATTCACACTAGGCAAACATTGCCCTTTAACGAGGATTACCATGTCTAGAGTAGTGCCTGTTAAGGAATGGAAGCCAACTGGTAGAGTTATCCCTTTAGATACACAATGCCCTTTAACTAGGTCCATTGCATCTACTAGTGTTGCCCCTATTGTTAAAACCAAGGCACCTATGGTTTCAGCAGCTCCAGAGATTTTTTGCACTAACCAACTGGAACCCAACTTAAATTGGGGATCCGGCACTCCAAATTCTCTTCTTTTGTCTGTTTTCAAATGCAGGTCGTACAGACCGTCCTTTGACATTTGGACTCAGGATGCTCACAACATATGAGGGGAAATGAAAATGACGTTTGAACACATCAGTTCAAGCCTCGTTCGTCAACGACATATGACGTTTGAACACATCAGTTCAAGCCTCGTTCTTCAACGACATATGACGTCTGTTCACATCAGTTCAGGCCTCGATCTTCAACGACAATGACGTTTGAACACATCAGTTCAAGCCTCGTTCTTCAACGACATATGACGTTTGAACACATCAGTTCAAGCCTTGTTCTTCATCGACAAATGACGTTTGAACACTGCAGTTCAAGCCTCGGGCCTCAATGTCAACATAATGGCGTCTGCAGACAACACTTCAGGTCCCGTTCCTCAAAGAAAAGAAAGGTGTACGCTTAAGTGCGCTTTATCTTCAGAAGAAGAGAAATCTTCTTGTTTATGACCATTCTCATCAACAAGCTTCATGCTCTTCCCATGCTCATTCAGTCATCAAGTGGATCAACGTACATTGGAGTATATTCTTATTCACTTGTTTTTATCAAAAATGGCAACCTCATATGCAATTTTTGAGGGGGAGAAGTGTGAATAAACTAAATGTCAGTTGATGATGTACCCTCCGAACGGGTCGGAGGACTCCCCTTCGAGCCTGTAGAAAGCCCTCCCTTCGGAGGCCCAAGTTAATCTCCTAACACGTTTCATTGGCGTAAAACCATTCGCCTGCGAACTGGTTACCATGTGGGAATCCGCCAATCGAAGCCTTAAGCCCTTCGGGGTATCTCCTACGAAGGAACTAGCACGAAGGACAATCCTGACCTGGTCAAACCCACGTCTCCTCTTCCCTTGGCTTTCCCGCCAAAACAGAGATCGTGGGCTACAAAGCCCTAGCGGTTACCACAAATCATGGGACGCCCCCATGATCTCCGAAACATGTGCAAACCGCCCACTAAGGCCTATTTCTCCCCTATAAATAGCTTAGGCAGGCATGAACAATGTAAGTTAATTTCATTCTCATCATTTACAACCTACATTACCCTCACACATACTTACTCGCACGCCGGAGGTGGTTCGCAGGGTCCAACCCCTGCGCAATCATTTAACGTAGTGTCTTCGTATTTCTTATTTCAGGTTAAAAACAAGCTTGGCGCAATCTCAACACCCCATTATTCCTTTGATCACCATCGAAGGCTTGGTCATGCAATTATTTGTACAATCAGTGGCGCCATCCGTGGGACCGCTACAATTGGTCTCGTTATTTCCAAGCTTATAACCAACCAACTACTTTCACTATTATTCCGGCATGGATCAAGGGAGAGAAGATACTCCCCCACCGGGTTTCTCTACCTTAGCACCAATACCAGTCAATGACTCTAACAACCTTCCCCCAATAACCGCTTCCACGTTCACAACACGTTCTCACCCAGAAATAACACCCAACCATCATGCTTCGACATCAGCCAATCCGGAGCCCATTATTAGCCCAGCCTTTGTCGAAGCCAACCACGAAGTGTTGGAATCCCTCCTAAGGGCTCGTAAGAGGCAAGTCAGGAATGCTGAGATGCGAAGGGAGTTGAATACTCAAGTGATGAGTATGATGAAGAAATAGAGATGGAACCTAGGCCTCCGACCCAAGGAGCAACTCTATCGGCCTTAAGGATTGGGTCTCCAGTCAGTCGAAGGCTAAGCAGAAGGTCCGTTGGTTTCGAAGGAGTTCCCGAGAGGGCTCCGACAAGGAGAGAAGGGGCGGTTACCGAAGGCTCTAACGGTAGGAGCCAACGAAGGGAAGAAGTGGGGGTGACTTTGCCTCCATTGCTAGCAGCTCATCTTGGAAGGACTGAAGCTGGGGTTCCATTGCAGCCTTCTCACGCATCAGGCGTAGAAGGCAATCCGCCTACAATTAATATGGGAGGAAATCTTCCTCCCAATGGTATGTACCCCTCGTTCCAAACTTAGTCTTATCCTCAAAATTTATATCCTCCAGTAAATGGACAGCCTAATAACCCAAGCCTCCCTCAAACTTATGGGAGCTTACCCTTCGGGCATCCTATGGCGTACCCTCCGTATTCCATGGGAAACGGTTATCCGTTTGCCATGAATACACCTTATCAGTCCTACCCGAGTCAAACTCCTATGGGAATGCCCCCAAACAACAATCCCTATAATACTGTTCCCATGTATGCACCACCTTACAATTGTCTATACTCAGACCCTATGGGTTCAGCTACACCTTTCGTTAGGTGGATAGAAGATTACCCATTGCCTGATGGGTTAAAAATTCCTTCGCACATTGGGACTTATGATGGGAAGGGGGATCCGGACAATTTCTTACACTTGTTCGAAGGGGCTATCAAAATGCAAAAATGGGTTATGCCGGTGGCCTGTCATATGTTTACATACACCCTACGGGATTATGCTCGTATTTGGTGGAATGGGCAAAAGCCCGGTAGCATCGTCAATCTTGATGATCTTAAGGCTAAGTTCCGGTCACACTTCAGTCAGCAAAAGAAGTTCACAAGGACTCATTTAACGGTACACAACATCAAACAAAAGGAAAACGAAAGCACAAGGGCCTTCGTTACTAGGTACACCGATGATACTTTGCAGATTTTGGGTCTTCATGAAGATCAGTGTATTTCGGGTTTCGTACATTTTCTTCGAAATCGGAGTTTGGTGGAATTCTTGTCCACTGACCTTCTGAAAACTTACAAAGGGTTAATGGAAAAGACGTATACTTGGATCGAAGCGAAAGAGGTATCCACTAATGGGGCTCCAATAGACAGAGATAGCAACAACAAGTTTTCGAAGCATTCTTCGTGGGAAGGGTCAAAGAACAAGAACAAGCAGACAGGTTTTCTCCGTACAACAAAGGTCCCAACCACAGTTTGTTAAGCAGTCTAACCAAGTCTCCAAAGGAAATACTTGCTACGGAGAGGGCTGCTAAGGCCTTCGAAAGCACCCCCTCGTATGACAAGTAAGGGCAAAAACAGGGATACCAGCAAGTATTGTCACTTTCACGGAGATTATGGTCATGATACGAACAGTTGTAGAGAGTTAAAGAAACAGATAGAAGAAGCTATGAAGTCAGGGCAATTGGCACACTTGGTGAAGGGTATAAAGAAGGGAAAGGAAAAGATGACCGACACTCAATTGGCTAAAGATACTACTCCTCTCGAAGCCCCAATACTCATGGTTCGTTGAGGCGAAGCCAGCTTGAAAAGAAAGGTAATGGAGCAGGAGGGTAATGCAATTGGGGAAGTAACTTTTCCTCCTCTCACAGGCCAAGTCCCTTCAAATGATCCAGTAGTCATCAAAGTCCTCATTTCCAACCGAGAAGTGAATAGAGCCTATATGGACTGTGGAAGCTCCTGCGAAATCATTTATGAGCATTGTTTTCTCATGCTCAAGCCTTCGATCAGGTCGCAACGGGTTGACTCGAAGATACCTTTGGTAGGATTTTCTGGTGAGCATTCGTGGACTCTGGGAGAAGTTCCATTGGAAATAACAATTGGAGAAGGCAAGCTCGCAAGGACAGAAACCCTCATGTTCGCTATTGTAAGGTCCAACTCTCCTTACAACTTGCTGATAGGAAGGACCGCCATGCAAAAGATGGGTATCGTAGTTTCCACTATACATGCAGCGGTAAAGTTCCATACACCTTATGGGATAGGAACCGTGTTCTCCAGTTACAGTCAAGGGCAAGTGGGAGACAGTGGCAAAAAGATTAGGGAAAGTCCGGAGGAGCCTCTGAAGGCTATCCTTAGTTGTACGGATGCCGAAGAACGTATTGTGATAAATGAGCTCTATCCAGAGCAAACGGTGGTAATCGGAAAGCAACTCCCCGCTAACTTCAAAGCAGACCTGGAGAAGCTACTTAAAGCCAACAAAGATGTGTTCGCATGGACATATTCAGACATGACAGGAGTTCCCAGGACTCTTATGATCGATGGCAAGCCCTTTGACACAGAACATAAGCTTAACGAGTTCAAACACATTGAACCAATTAAGCAGAAGCGACGAAGCCTGGCACCAGAAAGAAATGCAGCTGCTTGCAAAGAGGTGGATGAGCTTGTGCGAGCAGGAATTCTCAGGGAAGTGAAATACCAAACTTGGGTTGCCAACCCAGTCATGGTAAAGAAAAGTGACGGAGGGTGGCGTATGTGCGTTGACTTCACCGACATCAATAAAGCTTGCCCGAAGGACTGCTACCCTCTACCAGAAATCGATTGGAAGGTCGAATCTCTCTCAGGGTTCCGTCTGAAATGTTTTCTGGACGCCTACAAAGGGTATCACCAAATACAAATGGTGGAGGAAGATGAAGAAAAGACAGCCTTCTACACAGGAAAGGGTGTCTATTGCTACAAGAAAATGCCCTTCGGTCTGAAGAACGCAGGGGCAACTTACCAACGGTTAGTAGATAAAGCCTTCCACAAGCAAATCGGGAGGAACTTGGAGGCCTACGTTGATGACATGGTAATAAAAATCAGAACCGAAGAGGACCTCCTCTCCGACATCCAAGAGACCTTCGATCAATTACGGGCAATCAATATGAAGCTTAACCCTAAGAAGTGTTCCTTCGGCGTGGAGGAAGGACAATTCTTGGGGCACCTGATCACTAAACAAGGGATTAAAGCCAACCCTTCGAAGGTAAAAGCCATCACTGACCTTCAAGCTCCGAAGTCATTAAAAGAAGTTCAAAGCCTAATGGGAAGCTTGCGGCACTTAGCAGGTTCCTGTCGAAAGGGGCAGATCGGTCTCTACCATTCTTCAAAACACTCAAGGGGTGTACAGATAAAAAGACTTTCCAATGGAGTTTTGAGGCGGAAGCAGCCTTCGAAAAGCTAAAGGAATTTATGGAAATCTTACCAACACTTACGGCCCCAATCAAAGGCGAAGTGTTGTTCATGTACATTGCGGCATCATTCGAAAGCATCAGTGCGGTGCTCCTAGCCGAAAGGGAGAAGAAACAAGTCCCTATATACTTCGTTAGCAGGGTCCTACAAGGAGCTGAATTAAACTATCCGGAGTTGGAAAAGCTAATCCTAGCCTTGGTTTATGCTGCAAGACGCCTTCGAAGATACTTTCAAGCTCATCCCATCACGGTATTGACTGACAAGCCTATTAGGCAGATACTGTCGAAGCCTGAGAAATCAGGAAGGGTAGCTAAATGGGCTATCGAATTGGGAGAACATGAGATAGAGTACAAGGGTCGAAACTCCGTCAAAGGTCAGATACTTGCAGACTTTCTCGCTGAAACACCCTCCGGACCTAGCCAAGATAAAGAAATACGAAGGAGGGGTGGAAATTGTACACAGACGGAGCATCAAGTTCTGATGGTTCAGGAGCAGGTTTAATGCTAGTTAGTCCGGAAGGAAGGGAATACACTTACGCATTGCGTTTTGAGTTCGAAGCTACCAACAATGAAGCCGAGTATGAAGCTTTGTTAGCCGGTCTTCGACTTGCAAAGGACATGGAGGTTCGTAACCTCTCCGTTTTTGTAGACTCGCAGTTAGTCGCCAACCAAATTAAAGGCTCCTACGAAGCAAGGCAACCCACCATCAAGCAATATTTGGAAAAAGCTAAAGAACTCCTTCAAGGCTTCGAAACATATGATATAGCACATGTTCGCAGAAATCAAAACAAGAAAGCAGATGCCTTAAGCAAGTTGGCTTCAATGGCATTTGCTCATTTAACGAAGGAAGTTTTGGTAGAAGTATTGACTGATAGGTCAATTAAACGAGGCATATGCAATTTTTGAGGGGGGGGAAAGGGTGAATAAACAACATGTTAGTCTTCAAGAACCGTCAAGTGGAGCTACTTACCGTTGATGGTATTCATATTCACTAGTTCAATCATCAAAAATTGCAGTTGGAAGGCATATGCAATTTTTGAGGGGGGGAAAGGGTGAATATTAATCTACATGTTGGTTGATGATTGAGAAATGGTCATACGACTCCTGAATACGTCAGTTCAGGAGTCGTGCAAACCATGTTTCTCCAACACTACTTCTTCCGTCTATCAAGGTGTTGAAGAACATGGTCATGGAATGCTAATCTACATCGTCTCACGGGCTGGTACAATCAGTAACAAAGGGTTTCTAGTCAATGCTTCATGTATACGTCATAAGGCTACATGTACACATCAGGATGATGATTCCGATTAATCGTAACCATCATGGGGGAGAGAAATGTGTACACCAAGGACGCACAACAGGTTCACGTGATTGGGCTTAATCATTTATTTCGGTGTTGATAACCGCAGAGATGATCAGTGGTTCAACTTGTTACCTTGGTATTTACGTTTCACTGTTACGTCATGGGCTGATTAATCGTAACCATCAGGGGAGAGAGAATGTGTACATCAAGGACGCACAACAGGTTCACGTGATCAGGGCTTAATATCCAAGGATGGATACATACTATAGATGATCAGTGGTTCAACTTGTTACTTTGGTGTTATACTAAAGACTGAAGAAGGTCGAGTCGTCAGTCTACTCTACATTCTCTGTTGGGAGTTATCTTCTCATGTGTATGCTGCGGGCTGATGGGTTACATGTAAGGTTACTGGAAGGCATTTGGTGAGATAAAGATGATTGGTATTCTGTTCCTCCACATTGGGCAATCTTGAAGAAGGTCGAGTCTACAGTCTTCTCCACAGTCAAAAAATGTTGAGCTCTTTTCTTACAACTTGATATTGAACTTAATCCCATGACAGTTCTTGTTTGATGAGTTGTGGAGTTAAGTTAGGTTCAAGTTGTTCTGTAGTTTAAGGTTTGGTCCAACTTGATTTTAACCTAATCTCATGACAGTTCTTGTTTGATGAGTTGTGAGGTTAAGCTGAAATCAAGTTGTTACTGGGCTTAAATTTGTGGTTTAGCTTAACCTCATGACAGTTCTTGTTTGATGAGTTGTGGGGTTAAGCTAGATTTCAGTTGAGGCTCAACTTAAACTATCGAAAAGATGCCTAAGATTTTTGACGGCGTTACTCAAGGACGGGAGTGTTATAAGACTAAAGACGGCATGCATTTAGTTACCAAAAGACTTCTTCTTATTATGGGTGTTCATCCAAAGTCTTCTTCTTCTTCCCATTTTGGGTGATCGTCAGAGGTTGTCAGATTGGGGGAGAGCACTGATGCGCGTGATGTGTCGTTGCGGTTTAGCAGTTTTAATGCCTACTCAAGTTTTAAATTTATATTTAGCCGACTTATCAATAACACACACACTTAACGAGCAGTGTACCCGGTCAGTATGAAGATAATGGTAAGTAGAGTGTCGATCACTAAGAGTGGAACGTATTATCTCGTTATTCTAATCAGTATTTTAATATCCTAACGCAAGGGGGTTTCAGCCTGAGAGACTGGCACGATTTGTTGCAATTAAATAATAAAATAAACCAATAGGCACGAATCAGCAAGTAGCACACACGTACACAGATAAATACTCGAGACAATAAGAGGGCTGTCCTTATGATTAAGTAGATTGTCACTTGTTTTATTGATAGCTTTATATGAAGTGTATATAGTTAACCCTTTCTCGTTGGTCCTAATCTTATCGGCGAGTAAACCCTTAATGATTACTTATGTCTAAAAGTTATTCCTAAGTGATCAATTTAGAAACAACCGTGGGAGCCACATTATGTCCCGCAGTCAAATGCCCGCAAGCCACTAATAAACACAGAGGTTATCAATGCACTAATAAGTAGTAACCAAAGACATCATCATATAAACTTTAATTGATGGGAAAGCAAGTATTAAAGGGAGTGCAATCTTTCGTTGTCACATTACACAAGCCACCAATCCTGATGAATTAAAGTTTGCTAACACAATAAAACAAAACTACTTAATGAATTAAATACATGCAGCACCTTCTTACAGCTCTTGTATCTTTGATTTGGGTGTGTCTTGTGCTGCCTCCTTGACTGAATTCGTCCTTTGTTCCTCCTGTTCGGTCTTCGGTTTTTAGGGTTTTTTGGAACTTGTAATTCGTCTGGTCTACGGGGTATTTATAGTTTCTGTCTGAGGGAAGATGCGGCGCATCTACTAAGTAGATGCGGCGCATGTACTTAACTTCGCGTGGGGTCCAAGATTATAATATTCAGGAATATTCGTACACCGCCAGAAGATGCGGCGTAATCCTTGATTAGATGCGGCGCATGTCCTCTTGTATCTTGGATCGTATCTGGTGATATCTTGATAGAGATGCGGCGCATGTCCAGAGTGAGATGCGGCGCATCTGGAGCAGAATTGACTTGATCTTGTCCATGTCAGTAGACTTTCACTTTATGCACGTTTTGCTCCATTATTAGTCCAAAATCGCTAAGTTTCACCAAATGCTTGTTTTTACCTGAGAATTACAAAAGTAAACAATTAAGTATCAATCCTCATACATAATATAGTAAAACAAGTCAAATTAATAGGATAAATGATAGTAATAAAATGTACTTATTTGAGTTCATCAAATATCCCCCCACTTGAACTTTACTTGTCCCCAAGTAAACCTTAGAATTTCATTTATGAAAATGTATCCTAAAAGATGTTAGGATTTATTTTTATATTTAAGCATGTATTCGTTTATTTCATAATCACACAACTAAACACTTAACGAATTAGAAGTAAAATAAAATAAGTCGATAAAAGCAAATCTAATCGTTTAACTGTCCAGTCGCGACGAATATTCTATCATAAGCTTGGCAAGTATACACATCTCCACCACTAAAGCTAAGGAATAACAAGTCTAAAGCGGTAAAAAGGGTTTTTAGGCTTAAGGGTTAATTATTCTTATTCACTATCGATCTCAAATTCCAGAAAAGGCGACAAAATCACAAATACATGATCGAATCCACGAACACGATACTTGCAATTGCTCAAATCCTTAACTCGAATAGGCTAAAGATAGGTCCAAACTTCACCAATAATAATATATCAAAAAGGGCGACAAAATCATAAATACATAGCCGAATCCACGACTACGATACTTAAGATTGCTCAAATCCCTAATCTCAATAAATCAAAGGTTTGGTTGGATAAAGAACAATAAAGGGTATAGATAACATTTGGGATATAAATTGGTGTAAAAATAAAAATAAACAAAACAAATAAATTAAAATCCTAAGTGTGGTTAATCACTATCCCAACCATCCCATGAATAAGACTCATATCATTGAATAACTCACGCTTTAACACTTGAAACACACGCTTTAGGTAGACACGAATTATACTCAACAAAATCTTAATCAAAGAATAAACCTTAATTGGCGTTCCCATAACTGCCAATTCCCATTCAATCCATAGATATAATATACAACAAATAGTGGTGATATCGACCACTTACATAACTTTACATAAGTTGGTTAAAACTAACTTCCAACTTTTCTTTCTTTCTTTTTCTTTTCTTATTTTTTCGATTTTTTTTTTTTTTTTTTTTTTTTTTTACATAACAAAGATGTGTAAAATTTTACCACATCACTATAATGATAACTCTGGATAATTTTCCATACTTTTCATAACTTCAGAAATAATGGTAATAGTGAAAGTAGTAAACACACGAAAAATAAACTCAAAGATATACAATATTTACTTTCACTCCAATTGCATTGTGCAATTTCCCGACCTAACCAAAGATAATGAATTACGCACGCGAACACAGGTAATGTAAGGAAACACACTTTGCCTATAGCAATTAACCAACCACGGATTCTAATCTACAGGGTAGGCTAAGGTGTAAGGGTGTAACGAAACATTTTAAACATAGGTGTAAGAAACGAAAGGAATGGCTCTGAGGGTTTTTCTAGGGGTATCTTACTCTAAAAATGAGAGTAACAAAAGGTTTTATACAGGGGTTAACTAACCAGTGTAGTTAGTTAATAACACATAACATATAACAGGCTATTTGGGTGTAATCCTAGAATTTTACCAATTTAGACAAGTCATTCCAATTATATAAATAATACTCATTATGGTGGTCTCGAATAGTATACAAGCCAAGTTCTAAAGTTTACAAGTCACCGGCACACTCATAGATTTGTGAATTTTGAAAAATCACAATTTTTGAAAATAACGTCATGTGTGCAGCTATGCAACTTAGATCTTAAACAAAAACATGCTAAAAAAAATTTTTAAGTTTGATATATTAAGCACATTTTAAGCATAATTTTTGAAAAAGTTTAGGACAAGTAATTGTTAAGTGTTCTAATTCTCCAATCCCCCCACTTAAGTTAAACAACGTCCTCGTTGTTTGTATAAAAGGTTAAAAACTGGAAAATAAAAGAATTAGAACAGAAAAGCTCCCCTGAGATTTGCTCGGTATGATCCTCCATTAATATTAGAGCAAAAATCATCTTCTTGTGGATTAGAACGTTAAAGCTTCATACTTGATGTATCCACAGGAAATCCAGGAAACTATAATACCACCAATACTTTAAAACACACCTAAGATAAGAAAGGTTCAAACTTGCATAATACATTAGTAGTTAGGAAAAATAAAACTTAAAAATTAAAACTGAAAATCATCAGGTCAGTCGATGCGCCGTATCTTATTGAAGAAGATACGCCGTATCGAGCCTGGAATAAATACGGATCAGAATAAAGATGCGCCGCATCCTTAACCAGGGATGCGCCGCATTAAAATAAACTGATAAATAGTTTTAAAGTCGAAAATAAAAAATGCAGAAAAATAAAATAAGATATGACCATTGCAGGAGATGCGTCGCATCTCAGTGTTGAGATGCGCCGTATCCTCATGCGGCCTGGACTGACTCGACACAGAAAACAGAATAATAAAAGATAAATCCGGGTTGTCTCCCGGTAAGCACTTGTCTTTATTCCAGAGTCTTCAAGTTAGACTCACGTTCAGCTCTTTAGTATCGATCATTGAAGGAGTCGGAAACATCGTGCTCCTTCATCGCCAATTCAGTAATATTGAACACTCCTTGCTCGTCCTTGATTTCCACGCCGTTCCTCTTTAATATCTGCATAAACAAAGTCCTGTCCCTTTCGGGCAGAGATGACAAAATGATAGACGGGAAATTCTTATTGTCATATAGGCACAAATAAGCAAGGTGGGGTGGTAGTTCAATAAACACATCATTATTCAAATTCGTTTTCTCAACTACTCTCCTACGTTTATTAATTACTACACAATCATACCACTCATCATCAGAATCATTAACAACATTGCGTCTAAGTTCGGTAGGTACATTAAGGTCAATGAATTCCTCAAAGTTCTCATGATTAGGACTAGTTGAGTTGTTTTGAATCAATGTTTCTCCCATAAGTCTAGCTTCAAGATCGAGGTCCATACGCTCTCTTAATCCTAGCACATAAACACCTCTAATTATGCTTTTAACCGGATCTTGGCACTTATAGACGAGTTTATTATTCCCTACCCTTAATGAGAGTTTTCTCTTAAACACATCAATCTTAGCATGGGCAGTAGACAAGAAAGGTCTTCTGAGGATTAAAGGAATCTTAACATCCTCGGGCATGTCTAGTATAACAAAGTCTACGGGAAAAATAAAATGCTCAATCTTAACTAGCACATTATTGGCAATCCCTTCAGGTCGTTTTACCGTTTTATCAGCCAATTCAATAAGTAATTTAGTTGATGCTAATTTTCCTAGTCCTAGGGTAGCGAACGTCTTAAGAGGCATAACACTAACACTAGCTCCTAAGTCAGCTAACACATTATTGAAAGATATATTATTAATAGAACAAGGTAGAGTAAAACTTCCTGGGTCTCTTTCTTTATGAGGCAAGGCATTTGAGTCGGTTGCAGGGCTCTCTTCTTTCATTGTTGCCTTGATCTCCTCTTCAATTTTTGTCTTCTCTTTTAGTAGTCTCCTTAAGCTGATTGAAGAATTAAAGAAAAATTCGGGTCTTGCACCATCATTACCATTCATCGATCTTCTAGGTATATTAGGAGTGACTTCTTCAGTGGTGCTTATGGCCTTGACATGATCTCTTGGGTTGGTTTCAGTTGAGCTCGGTAGACTTCCATATCCCCTTTCTTGAAGAACTTTGCTCATTTGACCAATTTGTTGTTCCAATGCTTTGATCGAAGCTCCTTGATTTCTTGTAGTAGTGTCCGTTGAAGCTCGAATTTCTTTGATCATAGCAGTATTCTCTTCATGTCTTTTAGCAGCATCGGCCATAATTTGCTTTAAAGTATCGTCTAAAGTCTGCCTCCTTTCTTGATAAGCGGGATTGAAGTTGTTCTTTTGATAGAATCCCGGACTAGCTTCCCTAAATCTTCCTGAAGGTCGGAATGGTTGTCCAAATTGGGTGTAATATGCTTCTTCAAATGTCTCACTTTCATTCTTGTTCGGGCAATCTTTAGTGTAGTGAGGTCCTTTGCACTTTTCACATCCAACTTGGGCAGCATATGCTCTTTCATCTCGCTTCTTCATCTCTCTACTAATTTTATCCAATTGAGCTTGAATAGCAGCAATCCCATCAAAATTAGTGCTGCTCTTAGATCTAGTAGAGGTCCCATCGTGCCATTTCTGAGAATGATCAGCAGCGTCTTGGATTGCTTTTCTAGCATTGGTTGCACTCATTTGAGGTATAGCTCCCTTAGCATCCAAAATCTGTCTTGTAGGCACGTCCAATCCCTGATAAAACAATATTATTTCCTGCATAGGGGTTAGATAGTGTTGAGGACATTTTATCAATAAATCTTTAAATCGTTCCCAAGCTTGATAAAGGGTTTCATCAGGCTCTTGCTTGAAACTATTGATAGCCTCCATCTTTTTAGCAGTCTTAGCAGGTGGACAATATCTCTTCAGGAATTTGCTCTTCAAACCTTCCCATGTAGTGATTGAACTAGCAGGTTCATTCCTTAGCCACATGTTAGCAGCTCCTTTTAGTGAGATTGGGAAGATTCTTAGCATGAGTTGATCGGTATTGACACTTTCTGAAGTAAACAAATCTGCAATCTCCAGGACCTTTTCAACATGCTCATTAGCATCCTCTTGTTCCGTCCCACTGAAAGCATTCTCTCTGAGCTCTTTGAGAAATTGTCCCTTCAACTCAAATTTTGACTTGTCATCAAACTTAGGTCTAGCAACTCCTGAAGTGTAATCAGCACGGGTATTGTTCATGTATTCCTCCATAGTAGTGTTTTCGCCCATTGTTTCTGTTTCAACTTCCTCTTTTTCTTCAGAAAAGTAATCAAGCTCGAGTGAACTTGAAAGATCAAAGCTTCTTGTGTTGAAAAGCCTTTTAAGCGAATGTAGGGCTCGTCCAGGATCTTCAAAAAGGTTGAATCAAGTTCTTCGTAGAACTCCTGGTCATGCACTTCCTGAAATCAACACAAAAATATCAGTAGAGTATGCTCGAGAAAGTAGTATATCAGAAAATTAATAACGAAAACGGAATACGAAAAATTAAAGTTACTGATGTCTGCAGACGATGCGCCGTATCCAAAGAGTTGGATACGCCGTATCTTAATACGTTAAAATTTAATCAGACTTTATCCAGAAAATAGATACGCCGCTTAGAATTTAAGAATGCGCCGTATCGAATTAATTAATCAAAAATCAGCTTATCTAATTAAAATTGAATGCGTCGTATTAACGAAAGTTAATGCGCCGTATTTTCGTTACGTTTAAAAATAAAAGATTTTTGATTCAGTAAGATGCGCCGTATCGACAGAGATCGATACGCCGTATCTGTTTAATAATTCGCAAACTGTTTTTAATTAAAATAATAGATACGCCGTATCTGCGAAAGCAGATGCGTCGTATGGCGTTAACGTTTAGAAAAATTTTTTTTTTATTAAAAACAGATACGCCGTATCTGCAAAGGCAGATGCGTCGTATTACTTTATCGCTTAGAAAAATTTTCTTATTAAAAACAGATACGCCGTATCTTGGGAAAAGATGCGTCGTATCGAATTAATTAAACGCGTTGTATTTAAAAAAATTTAAACGCAATACGCCGTATCTGAGAGATCAGATGCGCCGTATCGTTTGATTTAGCACAGTACAACGATAGCAGAACAGAAAAATACGAAAAATAAAAACAAAAATTAAACACACAAACGAAAATAAACACACAAAAATAAAAAGAAAACAATTAACACACAATACAACAAATATGCAAAATAGTACAATGATGCAATTAATCTAATAAAAAGAAAAACCTAATTAAAATACTAATCAAATTAACAGATAATAACAATTCACTCCCCGGCAGCGGCGCCAAAAACTTGATGCGCGTGATGTGTCGTTGCGGTTTAGCAGTTTTAATGCCTACTCAAGTTTTAAATTTATATTTAGCCGACTTATCAATAACACACACACTTAACGAGCAGTGTACCCGGTCAGTATGAAGATAATGGTAAGTAGAGTGTCGATCACTAAGAGTGGAACGTATTATCTCGTTATTCTAATCAGTATTTTAATATCCTAACGCAAGGGGGTTTCAGCCTGAGAGACTGGCACGATTTGTTGCAATTAAATAATAAAATAAACCAATAGGCACGAATCAGCAAGTAGCACACACGTACACAGATAAATACTCGAGACAATAAGAGGGCTGTCCTTATGATTAAGTAGATTGTCACTTGTTTTATTGATAGCTTTATATGAAGTGTATATAGTTAACCCTTTCTCGTTGGTCCTAATCTTATCGGCGAGTAAACCCTTAATGATTACTTATGTCTAAAAGTTATTCCTAAGTGATCAATTTAGAAACAACCGTGGGAGCCACATTATGTCCCGCAGTCAAATGCCCGCAAGCCACTAATAAACACAGAGGTTATCAATGCACTAATAAGTAGTAACCAAAGACATCATCATATAAACTTTAATTGATGGGAAAGCAAGTATTAAAGGGAGTGCAATCTTTCGTTGTCACATTACACAAGCCACCAATCCTGATGAATTAAAGTTTGCTAACACAATAAAACAAAACTACTTAATGAATTAAATACATGCAGCACCTTCTTACAGCTCTTGTATCTTTGATTTGGGTGTGTCTTGTGCTGCCTCCTTGACTGAATTCGTCCTTTGTTCCTCCTGTTCGGTCTTCGGTTTTTAGGGTTTTTTGGAACTTGTAATTCGTCTGGTCTACGGGGTATTTATAGTTTCTGTCTGAGGGAAGATGCGGCGCATCTACTAAGTAGATGCGGCGCATGTACTTAACTTCGCGTGGGGTCCAAGATTATAATATTCAGGAATATTCGTACACCGCCAGAAGATGCGGCGTAATCCTTGATTGGATGCGGCGCATGTCCTCTTGTATCTTGGATCGTATCTGGTGATATCTTGATAGAGATGCGGCGCATGTCCAGAGTGAGATACGGCGCATCTGGAGCAGAATTGACTTGATCTTGTCCATGTCAGTAGACTTTCACTTTATGCACGTTTTGCTCCATTATTAGTCCAAAATCGCTAAGTTTCACCAAATGCTTGTTTTTACCTGAGAATTACAAAAGTAAACAATTAAGTATCAATCCTCATACATAATATAGTAAAACAAGTCAAATTAATAGGATAAATGATAGTAATAAAATGTACTTATTTGAGTTCATCAAGCACTAATTAGGGGAGGAAAAGCCAGAATCATTCCCTGATTGAAAGTGCTCACATTGCTCTTCAGCAAGTCAAGTGATGAATGCGGTGAAGATTCAGAATGCTGAGGAGTAATGGTTTCTGGTTCGTATCCTTGTACATATATACTTATTCATACTTTATACCATTTTTGTAAATAGATATGTAGAAATCCTGCAATTTGTAAATAGAGAAACGTAAATCCAGAAAAACCATAAAAAATTAAAAAAATTAGAAAATACCAAAAATAGTTTCACCTAGGCATGTCTTCTGTTTATCGATAACATTTACGGACTTAGAAATGTCATTCAATAATGGCACGGGTCTTTAAATGAAGCTCGAGCAGAAGTTATACAAACCGGTTAAAACATGTCTAAATGGCTTGCTATTACTTTAGATAGCAACTCGCGCTTCATATTGGGGAAAGCACGTCGCCAAAAAGACGGCTGTTCCTCCAACTGGGTGATGTTCAACTGGGCATGGATTACTTCATATCCATGTTTCCTGATTTGATGTACGTTTTAGTGCATCATTTCTTGTAAAAGAAGAGAAATCATCTTAGTATAACAAATAGTTTTCATTCTATGATTCTTCTGAAAATTATTTGTGAGACACTTGGTGAATATGTGTTGTATGAAATTTGTTTATACTTGGATTATGCATAAAATTTGTCACTCAATCAACGACTACAAAACCTCATGACAGTTCTTGTTTGATGAGTTGTGGGGTTAAGCTTGATTTTAGTTGAGGTTCAACTAGAATAAGGGTCATTGATTGAGGGGGAGAGTGAATTCAAATTTTATATCATCAAACGGGTTTCTTGATTAATTCATGACTCTTAGAAAAGGTTTTGCAGTTAATGGGGTATTAGTTGAAGAGGATATTGCTTAAATATATCAAATGACCAAGTGTGTTAGTTGCTAGAAAGTTTAGGACATTATGTGCAATTTGCTTGTAGTATCCTAGCTTCATATAACTAGAAGGTTCATTTGTATCTCTTTGGAATCCTCGTTTAATCCCCTAGATACATGAAAACTCAAAATCTGAAAGAAGTTAGAAAACCTGATGTGTTTGATGTTCTTGAATGCTCCACTGACATTTGTATGAACTAAGTGAATGAGTTTCAATTGTTGTTAGTCTCTGCTGCTTAATGGTTGTTGATATTGTGCATATGTTCTCAGGATTCGCTTAGGTAGATTGCTATTATGTTAGAATCATGTTCCTAAGATCCTGAATTAAATATTGAAATCTGTGTGAATTGCCATGTTCATGAGTGCTAATTGCTCTTCATGCTAGATAGTGGTTTGACGTAGTTCCTGATTAGGGTTTGATTATAAGATGAACTTGGTATTATAATGTGGCAAGCTGCTGAAGGGTAGCTATTAAGGAATAGTGTATCTGTATGCATGTATATCTGTGTTGATATTCTTATGCAGATTCCATAGCCAAAATGAATGTGCCAGTTCCCATTCTAACCATTTAATCAGACGTTCAAATTCTATTGAATGGCTCGGAATTCACCACGACAACAACATCGGCAACAACAACAACAACAACACTTTCACCACCACCACCACCATTCATTTTGGTCTCGCCAAGTGGGGATCAACTACATTTGCGAAAGATTTGTTGGTGGATGGATGATTGATATTGACTGATTCACTCAGAAAAGCGGGTGATTATATCGTCTGCGCAAAAAGGTCAAACTCATATGTGTCATAATAATCAAATGTGCAAAATAAGCAGTGAATCTCCCTCTTAGATTAAGGGGGAGCATAGTATGTTCTCATCATCAGAATATATTAAATCGGACACATTTTCTCCTACATTTTCTAACTTATTTAAATCAATTGGGATCACAAATCTCAAAAGGTTTGAAATTTTTGATCGGGGGAGAGAATGTGATTTAAATATGAAACCTGATGAAAATGTGATGTTTTGGACTTAAACGTTAGGCTCTCCCATATGTGCTAAACTCTTTCGTATATCGATGCACATATTGAGGGGGAGCGAATGGACAAAAAGGATTTGGCATTGCAAGAGATCGTGACTCAGTCTTGACAAATGAATTGACGAAACTTGAACTGTCATCAATCGAAAGGATACATCTTGGCCGGGTAATAATTTCAAGCTGGTCTAACCAGTGATGTAAGCGTGTCTCGAAAAAGACGTATCTGAGTAGAGTGTACCATTTCGAGAAACTTTCTGTGGACTTGACCAGGCCGGGTAATAATTTCAAGCTAGTCAAACTAGTGATGTAAACGTGTCTCGAATCGGTCATGTTCACTGAAAGTGGATCAATTCAAAAGTGCGAGCTTCAACTGACATGTGCAAATTTATAAAACAATTATTCGAGCACATGTTGAGGGGGAGCATTTGAAAAATATAAAACTCTCAAGTGTTTGCAAAAATGTGTTTCAGAATCATGAACACTTGGAGAGATTTTTCAAGGATTTGGTTTGGCAATCATGGATGAATATCAAAGACCGACCATTTTAATTAACGCATGGAGTTATAAGGATGGTTAGGTTAGGTTCAAGTTCCCATGATCCCGCCAGAGCCGGAGGGATCTACCCAGGGATAATCCACTAGTTAGTGTAGAAGTCCTTAGGTATGATTAAAAAGGAGAAAAGTGTGATTAAGGGAAGAGTGCCGACTGAGATGGAGCTAGTACTGGAACAAACCTAACAAGGTACTAGTAATGAAGTCTCGGTAAGCACTGAAGGGGTTGAAGAATGAAAAAGAATTGTAAAGATAAAGGGTGAAAAGAAATAGCCCTCCTTACAACTTAGGCAGAAACCGGGTCAATACATATGCTGTCAGAATCACATAGTTGATTGCTGGCATTGAAGACAAAGTATCATGGACCCAGTGATACGCTGCACAACCCTCCCTAGCCACTCAAGGTCCCTCAAAGGATTCTTGTTTCAATTGTCACGGAGTTCAATACATTCCTATCGTCTCTCTCACTCCGAGTTAGATGATATTGAAAAGGTGGCAGTCCTCTCCAGCCTCCGCTCACTAAATCAAAACGCACTATAGAGTCTAGAGCCACGAGATGCATAATAAGATCTCATAGGGACACGAATTACTTCTACACTGGGTGTTCAACATTAAGGACATCAGTTGTAAACTTAAGAGTCCTACGCAGGTCTTAGCAATCTGCCAGAACATTTATGAGGGAATTTACAAATGTAATTCTCAATGATTGAATGGAAATTCCTGCCAGGGTCAACATCAAGCAGCCCTGAAAGCAGGTCACTTCGGTAATTCTTTATGGATTACGCTTAGTGGTCTCGGCGGTTTCTAACGGTCTACAGTCGTGGAGTGATCTCCAGCGACTCTCCTAATCGTTGATGTGCTACGGTTCGATCTTAAAAAGCCCTCTGTGGGTTTTCGATTAGGAACGGTCTTGGTAAGGATTAGAGAGAGTTTTCACACTATGCTGTTAACAATCTCGAAGTCCAAACCTGTAAGTACCGGTCGATTTGTTGCTAACTGTCTTATGCAGGAACTTCTGGCGGTTGTAGCTGTGGAATGCTGTAGCTGGTTGCTGTTGTAGCTGGTTGCAGAAAAGATGCCAATCCTCCACCACATGCTCACACTACATCATCATTGTTATTCAACAAAGTCATGATCAACCAAAAGACCTTCAACACGGCTTCTGCTAACTCTGATGCTAAAGATCATGACACCAAACAGTGTGAGCATGTCGGCTCGAAGAATATCACATCACAAGGAAACATACTGCTGAAAGATGACTTGGAAACAAATGTTGGATGATAAAGTCGAAGAATATTCAAAGATCATCCAAGACGATCAAACGGTCATCAAACGAACACTGTTGAATGCACAAAGTTTCAAGACATTGAAGAATCAAAGACTACGAGCTATGAAGACATGATCAGAAGACAAAATGCTAGAATTCAAGTTATTATTTCCGGGGTGACCTCCCTTAGGGGGAGATTGTTAGGAATATAAATATTCATATGAAGGTTCGGTCACCCCGAGTATCTAATTAGCATTTATATAGCTCGTAGGCTTATATATATTTATTTAGCATTATTAGTAATATTAGTATTATCTTAGTCGTATTTATATTTGTGGAGTGGGTCGGGGCTTTCCCCACTGTCAACTCACTCCACAGCCCACTAGGGGCACCAAATAGTAGTAAGTATATAAACCCCTTCCCACACATGGGAAGGGTGGAACTCTTGTATTATTTCACACACTTGAATCTAATAGATCCAGGTTTTCTCTCAAGGTTCCCTCTCTCTCTCTAGTTCATCTCATCTCTCTAAACAATGGATCTAATCTTCCATAACTCAAGACCACCCGAATCATCCACACAATCAATATGGTTATTTCCTACATAATGTGTTGTTTGAAATTCTTTCAGACTTGGATTGTTCATAAAATTTGTCACTCAATCAATGACTACAGCTCTTTAACTAGAATACGGGTCATTGATTGAGGGGGAGAGTGATTTCTAATTTTATATCATCAAACGGGTTTCTTGGTTATCTCATAATTGCTAGAAAAGGTTTTGTAGTTAATGGGATATTTGTTGAAGAGGAACTTACTAAGCTTTATCTCAAATGGCCAAATGTGTTAGTTGTTAGAAAGATTAGGGCATTATGTGCAATTTGAGTATAGTTTCCTAGCTTTATGTAACTAGAAGGTTCATTTGTGTCACTTTGGAATCCTCATTTAATCCCCTAAATACTTTAAAACTCAAAATCTAAAAGAAGTTAGAAAACCCATTGTGTTTGATGTTCTTGAATACTCCACAGGCATTTGTATGATCTAATTGAATGAGTTTTGAATGTTGATTGACTTTTGTTAGTCGATAGCTATTTAATTGTTGTTGACGTATTGCTTGTGCACTCAGAATATGCTTAGGTATGTAGCTATTGTGTTAGAATTATGTCCCTAAGATCCTGAGTTGAATGTTGAAATATGTGTGAATTGCCATGTTCATGATTAATGGTTGATCTTCATGCTAAATAGTGGTTTGATTAGGATATGAATATGGTATCATGAGTAGGCAAGCTGCTACGGGGTAGCGAGTAATGAAGAGTGAATCTGTATGTATGTATATCTGTGTTGATATTCTTATGCAGATTCCATGGCCGATATGAATGTGCCTGCTCCCGCTCTAACCATTTAATCAGATGTTCAAACTCTATTGACTGGCTCTGAATTCACCACAACAGCAACATCGGCAGCAACAACAACAACAACACCTTCACCACCACCACCACCTTCGCTTCAACAAAGCATTACTAATTCTGGTCTCGCTGAGTGGGGATCTACAATACTTGGGAAGTTTTGTTGGTGGATGGAAAATTGATGTTGACTACTGACTCCCTTAGAGAAGCGAATGATCACACCATCTGTGCGTAAAGGTCAACATCATCTGTGTCGTAACAGTTACTTTGTACATAATAAGCAGTGAATAAAATGTGGTTGTTATGTGTCAGTGTATGATTTTTTTTAATTCAAAATCTTCCAAACTTATCATACCTGACATTAACATTCTCCCTCATTGATTGAGGGGGAGCATAATAATGTTCCATTATCAGAATACATTGAATCAGACCACATTGTCTCCCAAATTTTCTAACTTATTTAAATCAATTGAGATCCCAAATCTCAAAAGGTTTGAAATTTTTGATCGGGGGAGAGGATGTGATTTAAATATGAAAATCTGATGAAAAATGTGATCTTTTGGACTCAAGTGTAGGCTCTCCCATATGTGCTAAACTCTTTCGTATATCGATGCACATATTGAGGGGGAGCGAATGATTTATGATGGCAATTGTGGAAGAATACCAAAGACCGACCATTTTATTTGATGTACTGGAGTTATAAGGATGGTAAGGTTAGGTATCAGTTCCCACGATCCCGCCAGAGCCGGAGGGATCTACCCAGGGACAATCCACTAGTTAGTGTAGAAGTCCTTAGGTATGATTAAAAAAGGAGCAATGTGAGAATAAGGGAAGAGTGCCGACTGAGATGGAGCTAGTACTGGAACAAACCCAACGAGGTACTAGTGATGAAGTCTCGGTAAGCGCTGAAGGGGTTGAAGAATGAAAAAGAAATGTAAAGATAAAGGGTGAAAAGAAAGAAGCCCTCCTTACACATTAGGCAGAAACCGGGTCAACACATATGCTTTCAGAATCACGTAGTTGATTGCTGACATTGAAGACAAGTATCATGGACCCAGTGATATGTTGCGCAACCCTCCCTAGCAACTCAAGGTCTCTCAAAAGACTCTTGTTTCATTCACACGGAGATTCACTCATTACTATTGACTCTCTCACTCCGAGTTAGTTGATATTGAAAAGGTGGCAGTCTGCTCCAGCCTCCGATTACTAAATCAAAACGCACTATCGAGTCTAAAGCCAAGAGATCGTCCATAAATCTCATTAGGACACATTTCCAATATGCTTGCTGTTTCATACACCGTGAAAAGTAAGAAAACATATATTAAGAGTCCTACGCATTATCCTTGTGGTATTGCCAGAACATCCGAATGATACGTAAAGTATTCACAATGAAGATGGAAATCCTTCTAGAGCCAACATCAAACAAGCTCTTGGTGGGTGACATGTGAGATCTTTCATGGATCAAACTAGTGACAACTGGAAAGAAACGATGGGGCGATTCACATTTGAATCAAACTTGTTCCAGAAAATGGATTGACGGATGCTTTTGGAAAACCTTTCAATGTGCTCACCAACTGAGTTTCGAGCACATTGATTGTGAAAATTTTCAAACAAAAGTGTTTATGACAGAAATGTGATTCAATTTATAAAACCCTCATCGTGTTGCATAAAATGTTTATCCAGTGACACGCGAGTGATTTTTCTAATCAATTTCTCATCAATCAGTGGGTATTTAATTCACTGATTCACTCTACCGTGCTGTCTGCTTTGAGATGTTCCGGTATGAGAACATGCTTTGTATGATGATTTTGATGTTAATTCGTTGGATGATTCTTTACGACAAGCTGGAAAGTCCTGTCAAGGAGAATTTTCTTTAAAGGGGATTCTACCTGATCACAGGTCGGTCCTCACAGAACCGAAGGTTAATCCAACCACACTGAACGAATGACAAAGCCATATTCATTCTCCAACTTTATTGCTAACTGTTTTATTTCAGATTTATATAAAGATGGTGATGGTGGTACCTAATTCCAGCAAAGACATGTCAATCCACACCCCATGCTCACACGACCAATTCATTATCAAAGGATCATGAAAGTTGAGAGACTTACAACAATGCTTCCGCAACTTTGATGCAAAGTTTCCTGATCCAGAAAAGTGTGAGCATGATGATCCGATGGTCACTACATCACATGGAGGCGATACTACTAAGGATGATTTGGAGATTTACTGTGGCTGATGATCTCAAAGCAAGCTCAAAGATCACACAAGCCAAAGGAACATTAATCACAAGATCATTGCTTGAAGTACAAAGATTAAAGACCTTGAAGAATCAAAGACTACGAGCTAGGAAATTAAGTTCATTAGAATGCTAGAATTCAAATTGTAATTTTCGGGGTGACCTCCCTTAGGGGGAGATTGTTAGGAATATAAATATTCATATGAAAGACTCGGTCACCCCGAGTATCTATAGCATTAAGTTAGCTCGTAGGCTTATTAGTATTAGTTTAGTTATCGTAATACTAGTTTAGTCATAGTAGTATTTGTAGTATTGGGTCGGGTCTTTACCCACTGTCAGCTCAATCCACAGCCCATATGGGGCATTTATGTTACTTGTATATATAAGCCCTTCCCCACCCATGGGAAGGGTTGGAGCTTCTAATCATTCAATACAATTCTCTTTCAATTTCTCTCACTAGAACTCCCACTTTTCTCACTTTCTCTCGTTAGAATTCGGCTAAATCACAAGTGTATGAGTGTGTTATGATTTAGAATTACTTACAGATCCGCTACGGTTCCAGAAATTTATCTTAATCAGTTCTGGCATTCTTTAATCATCAGTCGCGACACAAAAACTATGACAATCACCCTTGACAGCAAAATCATCAAGTTCGATGTTCATCTTCTTCGCAATGTTCTTGGACTTCCTCCAACAGTATTTGGAAAATACACACAGTTTGTAGATGATCCGTCCTTTGAACGTATAGTCAAATCCCTAAAGCACCTCGGCTATGACGACTCATTTGAAGAAATCACATCTCATTCCAAAGTTGACAGAAGATATATTCCTCAACCATGGTTTACCATTTACACCATCCTCAGTCACTGTATCACGGGAAAAGAAACAGGTCATGAGCACCCCAGACTTGAACATCTGCAATTCTTCTTGGGAGTAATCAACTTGGCACATCTTGACTATGCTAAGTATTTATGGACTGACATGGTATACCAAGCTCGTCAATTTGGGCAAAAGAAAAGCTACAAGACTCCATTCCCTTGATTCACTAAGCTTCTCATTGCTCACTTCATGGCCCTAGAACAAGATATTGACAAACGTCCTAATGAAAAATCTCATTCAGAACAAATGGATCATGTTCTTTCACGAGTAAGAATTCATGCCATAAACACCACCAAACAAGGTCTCAGAATTCCAGATGTCTTAATTACAGAGACGGTGAGGGCAACAAAGGCTTATGAAAGATATGATGAAGCCCAAAAAGCAGGATTGGTAGGGATAACTATGAAAGGAAACATTGGCACTGGAAGAGGTAGAGGAAGAGGAATGAACACTGGTACAACAAGAACAAAGAAAGTCACTCGAGCAACTAAAAGGAAACCAATGCTCCAAGATGAATCTTCTGCAGCTGAAGAAGATGAAACGAACTTAAGGGAAGAAAGAAAACGCATCATGAATATCAAGAAAGAAAAACACGATGAAGATCTGGTTAAAGGCAAATCACCAATGAACCAAGACACACCCGATGATACCTTACAACCACCAAAGACAAAGAAAGAAGAAATATCACAACTCAGGAAAGCCTTACAGGAAAACAAAGCAAAATATTTGGCTCATCTTGAGAAATTTAAGATGAAGAACAAAGGTGAAGGGTCTGGGTCAAAGGTTGGTGATGATGAAGTCTTAAATGAGACTGATGCTGATGATGAAACGGAAGACACTTTGTCTAATCCTGAAAGTGTATCAGTGGGTGAATCTGAGGGTGAATCAGGAGAATCAGACCAACACATTCACACGCCCTCAGGATCTGATGAAGATGAAACTGATGAAGAAAAGAAAGACGATGAAGAAGATGAAGAGAAAGATGATGAATCTGACGAAGACAATGATGATGATGATCAAGATGATGACAACTCTGAAGGAGATAATCGTATTAATACTCCACCCAAACTACCATCTCCTGTGTCATCATCTCATGATCAATACTTCAAGACTAAGCCTCCCTCACCTAAACCAACACCTGAACAAACTGAACCCAGTCTATTACAATCTCTTCAGGAACAGCTCAACAAATTGCAAGTTCAAGTCAAGCCAAGAGACAAACGTACAAGAACGACTGGACCTACTGAAAAATTGCAATCATCACACATCCAACAAAATGTCAAAGATGAACTTCAACCACAAGATACTGAAACATATGATGATGCTGAACCCCATGATGACATCTCACATCACAATATGGCTGAAGCAATTCCTGAACCACCTGCGGATGCACCAATGCAACCTGTTCCTAAATGGATTGATCCATCTGCTGAAAAGTTCGATTGGTTTGAAGAAATGGTTGATGCATATCCTGACATTCCAGAAGACAAAGTTCCTGTTGAAGGCTCAGTTGTGGATTTCACGAAGAAAATCAGGTGATGAAGATCCAAAAAGTACAACTATCTGATATTGTTAATATCCGAAAAGCATGTTTCTCACAGTTCAAGACATCTATCACTTCTCAACTGGAATTTGAATACAATCTTGAACAAGTTGCTAGAGCATTATCAGAGAATGTTAGTTGGGATGTTGCAAGACCTTCACATGAACCCGACACATTCAAGTTTTGTGACTATTCTCAGCCTTTACCTCTCATTGGTCAAGCTCACAATCCCAAGATCCCAAAGGCATATTTCTTCAATCATGACTTGGAATACTTAATGTATGGGAACACTGATCCAGAGAAACGATATGCTATGTCTCTTACCAAGTTCAAAGCTACTACTTACGTACAAGAAGGACTCGAAGAACAGATTGGAGACTTGTTCAGCACTTTAATTGCTGATTACAATGATGAAGCTGTTCTAGGAGTTTTTAACTGGCCAGAGATGTGCAAATGGTTCTACAAATGGAAACTGACGTTTACTTCGAAACACAAGGTAAACTACAAACAAAAGATCCTTTCCATCAAGAGTGCTGAAACAGAATCAAAATATGGGTACAACTTTCTGACAAAGATCACGGTTCGACGACACGATGACAAGGAGTACTCGTTCAACGAAGCAGACTATCCTCACTTGAATCTCAACGATATTGAAGATATGTACTTGCTTAAGATACAAGGAAAACTCGAACATCTCCCTGGCAGCCTTCAATACGACATCATCAACTCCATACTTCTTTACATCCGTAGAATTGTAATAAAGACAAGAGTCGAAGATGTTCACCTAGGTGCTGAAAGTTACCAGAAGAAACTCAACCTCATCAAACCTGATCTTAGACCTCCGGGAATCGCAGAAATGAGGCCATATTCATTTATCAAAAGACCATTTGGAGTAGTATACGTTAGATCAGGGAGACCAAAGTTCATGGGATACGAAGACATTCACAAATTCAGTGATGAAACATTGATACACGTCAGGTCTGAGCTTGATCACATTCTTGAAAACCATACAGAAGGGCGTAAGCAAGGTTGGTTACGACACATGACATGGAGACGAAATGATGTGAAGCAGGCAGTCAAGTTCTTAGCACGTATTGACTACAGGATCTACACACCGAGTTCAAATGCGGAGATTGGAAGGATATGTTGGGGGAAGAGCTAAGGATCCAAACATTCTCACATTTCGTCGTCTTGAGTAATTATTGGTATAATTGTCATTTGTTTTTATCATTCAATATTGCTTATGCATGACAATGGCTTGTGTACATATAACAGTGCACAACCCGTACTCTGTAAAGAAAGGACCCTGAGGTACACCTCAGTGCTTCAATCCTAATATAAGGAGCGAAGGCTTCTTACTTTTGAGTAGAATTAATCAAAAATTTTGATAAGTTTTTTCAAAATTCTGCTTAAAAGAACAAGTATTCCCTCTCATGTTTAAAACCTCAAAAAGTGATTTCACTTGTTGAAGGGGAGTACCTGAAATCATCTTTGTTCAAAACATAAAGTTCTTGTTGGATTCTTCCCACAAACCTCAAAAAACATATTTTAATCAAAATGTTTTCCAAAAACAACATCAATATGCTATTTTTTAGGAGGAGAAAAATAAAATTGTGATTAAAATATGTTAACATACGTATGGAATCTCGCATGAGCTCGACTCAGATATAACCAATGAATTGACGAAACTTAACTGTCATTAATCGAAAGGACTTGTCCTGGACGGGTAATAATTTCAAGCTGGTCTAACCAGTGATGTAAGCGTGTCTCGAATAGGACTTGTCTGAGTAGAGTGTACCGTTTCAAGAGATTTTCTTTGAATGTGACCAGGACGGGTAATAATTTCAAGCTAGTCTAACTAGTGATGTAAGCGTGTCTCGAATCGGTCATGTTCACTGAAAATTAATTAATTCAAAAGTGCAAACTCCACCCGACATGTGCAAATTTATCTTAAAAACTTATGAGCACATGTGAAGGGGGAGTATTTCAGAAAAAGCAAAACTCTCAAGGTGTTAACAAAATATGTTTTATAATCATAAACACTTTGAGAGATTTTCAAATGAATGGTTTATGGCAACATAGGATAGTCATGGAGTTATAAGGTGACTAAGGTTAGGAAGTACGTCCTATGATCCGCCAGAACCGGAGGGATCTACCCATGGACAATACCAATAGTTTAGTACTAGAAGTCCTTAGGTATGATTGAAAAAAGGAGTAAAGAAATGAAAGGAGAAAGAAGGGGTTGAAGAATTAAAAAGAAAAGTAAATGAAAGGGTGAAAAGAAATAGCCCTCCAAATGTTCAACCTTAGGGCAGAAACCGGGTTCAATTCATATGCTACTGGATGTTACTACGGTGACACCGGTATTGAAGACAAGCCGTCATGGACCCAGTGACGCATTGCACTAAACCTTTTAGCCACTCAAGTATCTCTCAAAAGATACTTGTTTCATTTCTCACGGAGAACCCTGCTTAATCTATCGACCTTTCACTCCGAAATGTATTAATATTGAAAAGGAGGTAATCTGCTCCATGCCTCCGACGACTTAAAATAAAAGCGCACTAAATCGAGTCTAGAGCCGCGAGATGCATCAAAAGATCTCTTAGGAACACTTAATATTTCTACACTGGTTGTTCAACATTAAGGACACCAGTTGTAAATAACAAGAGTCCTACGCAGATCTTAGCAATCTGCCAAGAACATTCATGAGGGAACTCACAATTGTGATTCTCAGTGATTGAATGGAAATTCCTGCCAAGGTCAACATCAAATAGCCTTGACAGCAGGTCACTTCGGTAATCCCTTGTGGGTTACGTTTAGTGTTCACGATGGTTTCAAACGGTCTACAGTCGTGGAGTGATACTTTGGTATACTTCAGCGGCTCACCTAAATCGTTGATACACTTCAGTGTATCTGTGTAAGCCCTCTTGGGAGCATCCGGTTCAGGAATGGCCTTGGCAAGGATTAGAGAAAGTTTTCACACTATGTTGTTAATGATCTCGAAGTCCGAACCTGTAAGTGCTGGATACTTTATTGCTAACTGTTTTCATGCAGGTACTTATGGAGATCGGGAGTTCCACTACCACCATTACCATCATCAACATTACATTAGTTTCCACATGCTCATACAAGCATCACAAAGAAATTTCTCACTATGATCAAAGCAAAGCAAAGTTCAGAGAAAGATTCTACGTCACAAAGAAGAATCTACAAAGTTAAAAGACAAAGATCAAAGCTATGAAATGAGAACTCTACAAGTATGAAGATTCAAAGTCAAAAGAAGCATGAGCATGTTGGAGAAAGACGTAAAGACAACAGAGATAAAGATGTTGATGAAAGCAAGGCGAAACCAACATATGATCACAACAACAAGAACAAAGAACAAAGAAGCAAAGTACTAAAGACGTCTCAAGCAAAGAAAGTAAAAGATCAAGAAAAGAGACAAAGACGTCAGACGACCTAAGTATTGAAATGACCAACCCTTAGGGGGAGATTGTTGGGATTACGTGTAATCATTATAAAGTGTCGGTCATTTAGTATAGATAATAGGTCATAAACTATAAGGTTTGTATGCTAGTTACAAGGCCCTTTCATGAAGCCAGCCCATGAGCGGCCCATTTAGTGTTACTAGGGCAATGCCCCTTACATGTAAGAAAATTATAAATACTCCTTCTCTTGATGAGAAGGGTGTTGGTTCTTGGTTATTTCATTTTTCACTTCTCATATACAAGTTCCATACCACACACTCTTTCTACTTACTTTCTCTCTCTAGAATATATGTCTTGTGTGATTAATATGCTAACCTAACAAAATCGCAGCGGAAGATAGTGTCACTAAGGTATTACTTCAGAGTTCACAGCACAAATTACAGAAAACGACTCTAAATGAGACGTTTTGAGATAAATTATCATTCGATTAATATATCAGAGTTTACAAAGAGGTCCTACAAGTTTGCAAAATGTACAACATAAAAGTTGTAAAGTTTTTCGAATGATAATATATACATCATCTTCAAAAAAAATTCCATGCGCCTTCACATGCCAGTTAATTCCTTTTGTACCTGAGATAAACATGCTAAAAGTGTCAACACAAAGATTGGTGAGTTCATAGAGTTTACAAGTAAAACAGTTGATTACAAAAGTTTCAAGTTTAGGTGATAATTGTAATAAATACAAGTGTCGGTAAAATGAGTAATGGGTTACGTTGTTATACACCCATAGTTCGTTTGTTTGCCCTAACCAGGTCAATACAAAGGTAGTTCGTTTGTTTGCCCTAACCAAGTCAATCACAAAGGATAGTTTGTTTGTTTCCCCTAACCAAGTGAAATGTTAAGTTACAAATCAGTTGAACACAAGTTTCAAGGTTGGGCCACGTTGTTGCACCCATAAAAGAAACAGTGGGCCACGTTGTTGCACCCATAACAGAAACAGTGGGCCATGTTGTTAGCAACCATAACAAAAACAGTGGATACTCGTGTTCATGGTTGTAGTATGTATCTCTTCACGAGATTGAAAAATGTATAAAAGAGGGATTATGAACTTATAGTAATATGTAAAAGTTTAAAGTACTAATGAAAGTAAAATCAAGCAGTTAAGCATGTATCTCCCCCAAAGAGTTTATAAAACAATTAAATGAGAAAAGGTGGGGCTATGACTTACCTCAGCGTATGGTGAATAAGGTGATGCAAGTGATGTCAAGAAATAGAGCACAACGGTAAGGAATCAACATGACCTAATGAATATAAGCTTGTGTCAAAATATGACATGCGGAAAATTACTCGATACGCAAGAGTTTTCAAAAGATAATACGTTTTAGTTTTCGTGTAAGACTTGTATCAATGTTTGTAAAAAGTTTAGTATCATCATTCGAGTGGTGGTATGATATCATAGACTCAAGACAAAACACACGCCAAAGTATAATATATATAAAACACATATATATTATACTTAATAGCCCAATAATAGTCCAGTGGGCGATCACCCGATATCTTAAGTCCAATACCTTAAGTCCGATATCTTAAGTCCGTCACGAGTCTAATAATCCAATATGTCCAAGATATATCCGATTGTCCAATGTATAGCCCAATGTTCAAACTTAATGGTTCCGTTAGCAACCCAATATATATGTATATATTGTTAATAAATTAAACACACCCTTTTTTATTTAAATGGGCCTCGGCCCGTTAGCAGCCCAATAATTATATTAGCAGGCTTCTACCCAATAACAAAACCAAACGTGCCCTATCGATGGGCTACGGCCCAAAAAGCAATCCAAACTCCCATGACATAATTTAGTTTCAATCACCATTTCAAAAACAGATACTATCCCAGTTACAGCACCCTTTTGGGTGTTATTGTTGTTTATAGACGAATCAAGACACACCCCATCATAAGTGGTCTTGTCCAATCATGAGAAAAAACTAAAACGAGCTCAACACCCTACGTGGGTTGTTGTCGTGAGCCTAGAATTGAAACAGACCGCCCTTCTGGTCATTCGGTTGAAGCATATCAAAACTACAACGTGTGCACCATTGTGTGCAGGAGTAACTAATAAAACGCACCCTATGGGGCTGTGGTAGCTGACCCGAAACAAATAAACACACCATTTGGTGCGGCTGAAATTAACAAGTAAACAAAACAAACACCACCCTCTCGGGTTGGTGTTGAACCGAAAGCAACAAACACCCTTGTGGTTTCGTTGCTATAAGCCGAAACCTAAGCCAAACTCAGCCACTTGGCAGTGGTCTTATCTCAAAATACACAGAAACATAAGCTAACCCACCCTCTTGGGTTGTAGATAGGCGGCTAAACTCACGAGCCCAACACCACTGTGTGGTGCGGCTGTGATGTGAGCTCAAACAAAACAAACACCACCTGTGGTGGTTTTTGAACCGAGAATGAACAAACACCCTTTTAGATCTGGTTTACCACACATATTTAGTTTCAAAAACGTTTTAAAATCTCGTTTAAATACCACGAAAACTATACAATCAATTTAGCATTCGGTTTGAATAAGAAGTTAACAAAGATAGATCTTTGTGTGTCGACTTACAAAGAATAATGAGAGGACGAGGATGGCGAGATGGTGATAGTGGCTATACGAACCAAACTCAACCCGTAAATAACACACCCTAGACCTTCATCTTCCTTGTACTTGATGATGAGGGTGGCGTGGAGTGGCTGTAGTGATGGGGGTGACGGCGTAGGTTGTGTGAGGCAGTGACGCGGTGTGACTGAGGAGAGGCAGTGGTGTGTGAGGCGGTTTTAGTGAGAGAGAGGAAAAAGATAGATCTATCTATCTGAGTTTTTGACAAGAAAGAGGATTAGGAGATAAGGGAGGCGGTGGATGATATATTAAAGGGACAAGGATTATTATCATTTAGTGTATTGTGTGTACTCCGTCTCCCGTTGAGTTAAAGTATAAACGCGGTAACCCAGTTTGGTGAGAAAAATACTTTTGGAAACGTTTTTATAAAAATAATTTAAAAAATACATTATTAACTCCAAAAAATAATTATCGAATTTAAACAATTATTAATGCGGTGTTGGTACGCAAGAAAAGCAATATAACATCTCGTTAAATAGACAGAGGTAAACGAAAACATTCATAGAGTAATAATTTAAAACAGAGTGAATTATTTAACTTGAAACATTACCGGTTAACTACCGGTTTCAGTAATTGCTTTTACGTTACGGTAAAAGTCAAATAGTCAAAAGTCAAAGTCAAAGGGTAAAATAGTCATTTTTCCTTATTAAAATTTAAGGGTTATTACAATATCCACCCCTTAGGGGAACTTCGTCCCGAAGTTCAGTGAGTGTTATCTGCTGACGGTGTGTTTGAAAAAAGATGGGAGTACTTGCGACACATCTGGTCTTCACGCTCCCACTTGAATTCGAGTTCTTACTGAAAGTTCTAACGAATTTTGACAATAGGAATGCGACTTTACTTAAGTTGTTTGACCTTACGGTCTATGATCTTGATAGGTTCTTTGGTAAAGTTCAGACATTTGTCAATCTGGATCTCCTCCAGAGGAATAGTGAGTTTGCAATCAGAAAAACACTTTTTCATATTGCACACATGAAAGACGTTGTTTACACTGCTAAATTCTAGTGGAAGCTCAGGTCTGTAAACTACTGGACCAATCCCAGTCAGGATCTTGTATCGTTCGATGTTGAGGTGTCTGGGAAAAGGTGTGGGTATTTGTGGTGAATTTTGATCTCATGCTCCCAGGTGAAATCAGGACTCTTTTAAAGTTTTGATGGGTGAGCAAAAGTGCTCTGATTAATATTAGAACTCAAGCTAGTATTTTAAGAGATAAGGTAAATATATAGATGATTAGAGGACTAACAAGACTGTAGGGCCTCATGTTGTAGGGCCAGTTGGAGGCACCGCAGGAGTAAATGTTGTACCAGCGGCTGCTCTTACAAGGATTTCATGAGCGGCAAGCTCAGAAATTTCAAAAACACGAAAGGAGCGGTTGGTTTAGCTTGTTGGTTTGAGAGGACATAGTCAGTATTTCTAGTCAGCAACTGTGCTGAAGACTACAAAGTCAAATATGTCACAAGCATACTTCTGGACAATGCTTTGTCATGGTATAATGTTGTTGCTCAATCTATTAGTATTGAGAATACTTACAAGATTGCTTGGACTAAGTTGGAGAAGTTATAAATCAAGAAGTATTGCCCTCGGTATGAGGTGCAAGAAATGGAGGTAAAATTCTGGAATTTTGTTGTTAGAGGTGTTGATATCACGACTTATATCCGTCGCTTTCAAAAGTTGGCAGTATTGTGCCCAACGATGGTCTCAACCAATGAGAAGTTATGGGAAAAGTTTATCTAAGAACTTCCACTCAGTATTCAAGAGAACGTAACTTTGTTTGATCACTCACACTGGATGAAACAATTCAGATGCCTCGTAACCTAGTGGATCATGTTGTACGAGCTTGGTCTGCTTAAGAATCCAATAACGGCGAAAATAACAACAGTAACAACAACAATAACAAACGGTGTGGGGATGTGGAGAGAGAACATTTCGAGAAACAATGTTTCCAAAATAAGGGCTAATAAATGGGAAGAGCTCGTGGGATAGCTTATGTATAGGTGTCCACGCACCTAAGTAAAGTAGGCATCTGTACCAAGTAAAGTAGGTGGGATATCGTACTCAGTCTGTTATTTCGAGATTGAACCAAGTCCGTTAGCTCAAGAGTGTAACAAGTCTGTTAACTCAATAAATAGCTCATGATTGTAAGGATTTATAATGGCAAAAGTGATAACTTAAGAATGAACTCAGGTAGTTCAAATGAGATCTTAAGATTTTTGCTGAGTGGTAGAATACTGATGATTCTCAAGTTCGAGTTCATACTTATGTCATATTGGATACAAATAAGCCCACTTATTTATAATTTATTGTTTACATAGACAGACGTCCCAAACAATGTAAATAAAGAAATATAAACTTATGGTTCGGCGATTCACAATTTCTTTATTTAAATAAAAAGGTGTCCCAATCCATTCAAATAAAGATATTATAAATCATCCTACTTAAGAATTCTCGACACAACACTTATACTTAACCGATGAGTTACAAGGCAGTGTATCACGAGACGTCGTAGGTGTTCCGAGAGTACGGATTGAATGTTCACACTCATCCTCGGTGACGAGGAGTAAAATAATCAGAGAAAGTCAACATAACGTTCGAAATAATTGATGAGTTCATAGTTATGAAATAGTTTTCTCAATGTTTGAGAAATACCAGAGAGACCATTGTGCAACTCACAATGTCGGAAAAATAAATAAGACTAATGTGTATCTCTCAATGCCTGAGAAATAGATAAGACTATTGTGTGCCTCTCAATGTCTGAGAAATAGATAAGTCCATTGTGTATCTCTTAATGTATGAGAAACATATAAGATAGTTGTGTATCTCATGATGTTTGAGATATATCTAAGTCAATTGTGTATCTCACAATGTCTGAGTTATAAGTATGACCATTGTATCAACTACAATTTCTCGAGTAAATTTCGTAGATCACAATAAATTGTTGATGATTGAGGAAATATGGTTGTGCCGTAATGCCTTGAAGTAGGCATACACAGTCATATTTAGTCAATCGTTTATATAAACAGTCTGTATATAAATAATATAATATTGTGTTAAGGAGTAAGCATGGCGCACGGAATGTTGAAGACAACAATGGGTAATACGGGTTAAACGTACGATGTAGTTATAGTCTAGGTTCATATGCAACCTGGTTCTCTATAACTGTAGCTCTTATACCAATTTGTAACACCTCCAAAATATCGCAGCGGAAGATAGTGTCACTGGGGTATTACTTCATAGTTCACAACACAAATTATAGAAAACGACTCTAAATGAGACGTTTTGAGATAAATTATCATTCGATTAAAATATCAGAGTTTACAAAGAGGTCCTACAAGTTTGCAAAATGTACAACATAAAAGTTGTAAAGTTTTTCGAATGATAATATATACATCGTCTTCAAAATGTTTTCCGTGCGCCTTCACATGCCAGTTAATTCCTTTCGTACCTGAGATAAACATGCTAAAAGTGTCAACACAAAGGTTGGTGAGTTCATAGAGTTTACAAGTAAAACAGTTGTAACACCCCAACCCGACAAGGGTAAAGATATCACGCAAATGGTTTCATATCAGATATAACAAAGCATACATTCAAAAGTAATACAAAGATTCTCAAGGGTTACAAAGGGAATACTGAAATTCCAAGGTTACAAAAACGGATACAATTTCTAACAATAAAATAACTTCTAATCATCTCTAGGCCAAAATATCTGTCAAGCCTTCTAGTCCAAAAGTCTCTTCACTCATACCCATCTTCCATCTAAACCCTGCGCGCACACGAAAAGAAAACGTGCGGCTGAGCTTACAAAGCCCAGTGAACAGATATATAATAAACGGAAACGAAAGTAACGGAAATAATCAGATGTAGCATAATGAATGAGACATAAATAAAGTACAAGAGTAAAGGTTTAGGATAGTCATCCACCACGAGCCCAGAAACAGATCATATCATATCATAACAGTGTAACCATAAATCTTCATAATCATATAGAGGGGAGACCTCTCAGATAATCAGATAATATGAGGGGTGTCCTCATTCTTCAAATGGAGTAGCTAGCTCCCAGATATATGTGAAAGGCGTGTATTGCACACAAGCACCAGTCACCAGACAAATCATATCAAATCATGTTAAATCCACTAAACAGAACAGATCTAGGATTGCAATCCATACGCCCCCCAGAAACATATATAATCCATAGTCAAAGTAATGCGCATATCATAATCAGAATGGGGACGGTGTGAGAAATCACTCACCCACACATGAGTCATGCCAATGGTGCATCAAAGACATGGCCAGGTTACCTTCCTGGCTAGGGAAAACAGAAATGGCTCGGGTATCAAACTAAGAGTCAAGTATCATATCAAATCAGAGTGCCATATCAAAAGGTCCATATCAAATGGGTTCATAACAGATGGTTCATAACAGATATATCAGATGTAATGCCAAAGATCCAAATCAGAGTTTACCAGATTAAGGTTCATATTAAGTAATCAAGTCAAGGTTCATATCAAAAGTTCATTTCAAAAGTTTCTGTCAAAAGTCCATTTTAAACAATCCTTTATTCATGATTTTCATAAAACGATCCTTTAAAGTAATTCTCATAAAAATATTCTTTCAAAAAGGTTTTTCCTAAAAATTAGTCTTCCAAGAATAGTTTTCATAAAAGCTAGTAACATTTATATAAAAAATGGTTTTGCCTCATTTATAACCTCTTTTTAAAATGGTTTTTCTCAAAACATTTTCAAGGCATAATTATAAAAGGTCTTGATAACATAGCTTCATATCAGAGGTCATATCAAATGGGATCAACAGAGAAGGTTCAAGCGAAAGGGAATCATAGCAATCAACTCAGAAAATTAACGGATCAGAATACGAAAGAGATCATGAGAAACCTTAAAAGAAAAGGTCAGAATATCTGTACCTTATACCGCAAATGAAAACACAACAGAAATATCAAAGTCGGAAGCAAACTCCATCTTCAGCGAATCTACACGAATTCACAACTAACTTATTAAAAGCTTATTTAATTCAGATTACTTATTTAGTCGGCTTTCCCGTTTTAGCAACTTTCCATATTTTAGTAACTTCGGTTTAAAGTTCACAATTGATCATCTTAAGGTTTCATTACTGAGTTTAGGTTCATATAAGTCTAATTATATTATATCATTGTAAATGCACTTGAGGGCTTATACACTTTAATGAATCTTAAATGACATAACACACATATGTTCACATATTAAACTCTTGTTTAAATTCACTCCACGACACACCATTTTAACAGCTCAACAAATGAGCCCCACGCATGCATGAAACTAGTCCTGTATGATCACACTCATATATTTGTTTCACTTATTATACTCAGGTCTATATCTCATTATTTATGCATGATTCTATCCTCCTTTTTATACGTATATATAATCCAGTTTCAAACATAAAATAGGTCTAAAGCAAAGCTCTTTTTAACTGATTGATCAATCGCTACACAAGACCCATAATATACAATCTTTTAAGTCAACATATCCTCATGATATTACACGCTTCCCGTTACCAGGTTATAAGCCTTCCTGTATATACATTTCTGGTTTGCTATTTCACTCACACTATAGATCTAAATTTCATGCAACGAAACTGATTCTAAAAGTCTCGTTAATATCTTATATCGATAGTATGCATGCATGATAGACTAGTATTCCCACGTTAACATTCCCACATCTCAATCTTCTAATATTCATTTACATGTTCAACAACTGGTCACCTGCTTTATTTATTCTTCTTATTATGCACCACATCTTACTCTTCATTATTTCTTATTCTTATATATCCCATCTCTTATTATTATTCTTATTATATAAGACATATCATATAACAGATTTTTGGTCCATCTCTTACTACTATCCGAATATTATATTGTGTTGGGTGATAAAGTCGTGATTTTTAGTTAAAACATGCACCTTTCATCAGACCCCTCAACCAGATTTATCTCTTCTATATACAGGTTCAAGAAGTATGATACGACTATATGCATATCGATCTATAATTTAATGTTTCAAGCGACATTATCCAGATTTTAGGAGATATTTTAGTGATAAAAACATGTTTCAAATCCAGGTTCTTAACTTATGTTCATGTTGAATCGAATAACATATTCAGACTTTATATATGGACCTATAATCTCATCATTTTATGTGTTCTCTTAAACCTCCATTTAGTATACACTATTTGTCGATCACAGCTTGTTTTAGATTACAAATATAACACTTCATGTGGGCATGACGAGAGGAACAAGATCAAAGATGGAATATACCTCCGAGATGAACGAGTACAGATCGAAAGGAAACCGTTGTCAAACTCGAAATCCAGGCGAATTTAATACAACCGAACCCAACCCAACGAATACCCACGATCACACACCCCTCGAATCTGTTGTAACACCACGATGGGACCACCAAAGAAGCACCAAAATCTCCTTGTTTGCTGCTGTGTTTGCTGATCGAACAGAAGAGAAAAGAGGGAGGCAGCCGAAAGTTTTTGGAGAGAGAGGATTAGGGTTTTGGAGATGTTCGGTTATAATATTTTGAGGGGAAGCCGTGTGGATTGATTTGTATAAAATAGGGAATGCCAAGATTGTAGGGAAGATATCAATCAACATAATATATATTCTTATCTTATGCTAAACGAAATTTTGGAGCCTTTTTTTTTTTTTTGGTCACATATATGTCGCCCAATATATATTAGAAGTATAGGATTTTATTTATTTTGCACATATTGTTTACATAATGTAAGGTTTTAATTAATTTAACTTGTCCAATTATTATCGTTAAATACTTAGGGTACAATCGGGATTAACTATCTTAATGTTTTAAACATCTTTTACGAATTTGAGATCAAGGGTAATTTGGGTATTTTACGTGTTCAAAAATTTAGGGTTTTACAACTCTTCCCCTCTAACAGAAAAATTTCGTCCTCGAAATTTGGAGTCGCAAGGTTAGACAACGTCGCATCAAATCGTAATAGGTCGTCGCGAACAATTCTCACGCCCGGGGAGGTTTTTCCAGAAGGATCTTCAAAACAAATGGTTTCTCATGACTCGATCAAAACAAGATGCCTTCAGATTCCTCAGAAGGAGACAAATTAGGTTGATTCAGAACAAAAGGTCCATGCAACATAAAATGGACGTTAGACGAATCTCCCGAAAGTTCACATGGAATACGAACAAGATTTCAAATCAAATTGACTGTGTCAACAGTAGAGAGCTCTTCACAGAGTTTTCCAGATTATAACTGAGATCAACAGAATGCGAAACGAGAGTCCAAACTCATCCAGATATCTAATAAACGAAAACCAGAGTATACGCATAGATAGGATGAACCTAACGTCTCACTAATCACGGATAATCCAGCGGAGATTCAATTTCTAAACTTCTTAGGTACTCCCCAAGATATCCTATGGCCACAATGAGTGCACGTTATATGGTGTAAGTATTATCACGTTGATCAGGCGTCATAATACTAGCACCACATAAATATGCCTTCATGATGATCATACTTTATCTCAAGTCGTAATCAAAACCACCTATCTTAATCCACCTAGTACTTCTACATTCTCAGAGGTCATCCACATCAAACACCATAACTAAGGGGAGAACGAACTACTCGAAAGAGTTAACTGAAGTCCCAGAAGGTCTATCAGAATTTGGTACATTGCTAAAAAAAACATCAGATCGTCCATCATTCATCAATTTCTCATAACAAAACCATCGTCCAGCATACGCAGAATGAACACCGAGCGGAATTACTAACAGAGAACATAACTCATTCAAGGGGTCCTATCGTTAGTTAACGGAAATTTGAGTAGGTCAAGAGGAAATGAATTACGTCATCCATAGCTTCATTCTTCACCAAAATCAACTCTTCCAAACACAAACGTTCACTTCAGAATTATCGTCCATTCAAATACATGATCTTAAACTTCTTCCAAGTCCATGCAGTCTATCGTATGATCATAGCGTGGAAAAGAAATATCAACTCGAGTCTGGTCCCTCAAGCCTTCGGCACTTCTCCTTGGAACTGTGGTGTAGTAACGTGAATCTCCGGTATGGTCACTGTGCCTTCTTCCATACGCGAGTCTGCTTCTGCTCTCAATTCATCCTAGTACAACTAAGGTGAATAGAGAAGCAAGACTGTGTGTCTTTGACAGGTCCTTTTACAAGATGATTTACATGCTCCTCTTTGTGCATAAAACTGAAATACTTCCCGGTGGTTATTCTCAGTTTGTCATCTCCCTTCTTAGAAGTTCTTGTGGTTGCTTCTTCAGTCCTTCAATCATCCACAGAGGTCGTCTGGTACGGAGTTTACAAAGATAGAACGAATCAATCATTGGCACGCGGAAATGGAAAAATGATTACGGGTAGTGATACGGTTAGGTTTACGATAGTTGATACGCTGACGCAGAATTTTCTCTTTCTTCTCCATAAACTAATAGGGGTATTCAAAGTAATCACTGAGGTGCACAAGGTCATATTCCATCCGCTTCTTCAATCTCTCAACTTCTATAGCATCATGGTTCGTCAACTGAGATCGGTCCGAATTCGATTTCACTTCTTAAACAGGAGGGAAACGCAAGAGTTTCATCAGAAGCACTAGAATATTTGTACAACAAAACTTCCAATGCCAATCTTTCTAAGAGTGGATAATAGGTGTCAGGGGACAATCAACAATCAAATGAAATCGAGATAGAAGTTTCCATAGCAGGTTAAGCTTAACAGATTTGAGCGGTTTAAAGGTTATCATAACGAAAGTGGGATGAAACATATTACTAACGGTCACAAATCAGATACAGTAGTCCCTGGCAGCGTATGAGGGCCGGCCAATCCATATCTTAAAGACCACAAAATTGAATATATCAAAGCAAACGGATTCGTAGGATGAGTACGGTCGTAAAACAGATAGGTAGTTCATATATCAAGGTCAATTACATGGTTCATCAAAGTGTTTAGATAGATTAGTGAACGGTTCAAGGTGTTGGAAATTTGTTTAGTTATTTAACCAAAGTGACAGGTAGGTTGGAAATCATCAAAATACCAACATCGTATAACTGTCAAAAGCGAGGCATATAGAATATCAGAAATCAGCATCATCAGGTTCAGTTAACAGTTTCACATCAAGACACAATTATCGTCTTATCCATGGCTAATAATCACCAGAGTTCTCGTAAGAGTAGAAATGGACTTCGCAAGGACAGAGTAATATCAGATGATACCTTTTTATCCAGCATGGGTAATGAATTAATAGAATGTGTCAACACATTATGGTTAAATGACTTTCGGGATAGTTGGAGAAGTATCAAACAGGTCGGGAGTGATGATCAAAATCAGGTAGTGGTAGCAAAACTTTAACAATCAGAAATCATGGTAGGGAGTTCAAAATGGTTTCAAACACCGAAGGTGAAACATAGGAGGGTAGTCGTCAATGATCAATCAACCAATCCTTCATCAGAATAAAAATCAAAGTTAACTATTCAATATCGACAACGCAAGTCTTATCGTTCAGAAGTGAGAGGAAAACATTCTTATACTCGTTGTTAAAACACCACCAGACTTCTCATGAAAACGGAGATGTTTAAGACGAACTCAGATAGGGTCAGAAGATTCATAGATTATCAAAAGCAAGTAACAGAATGTATCAAGTAGGTTATCGTCATGGAGATTCTCAGAATACCCGAAGAGACATCAAAAAGATTAACAAAAGAATCAGAGGTCGAAGTCGGAATCTTAGGTGGTGCAAAGCGTGAGCTTAACAAGCAGGGCATAAATCAGAGTGATGCGGAAGCAATGCTACTTAAACAAAAGCCTTATAGTCTACCCATTCCTCACTGGTCAAAACTTAAGTTCCTATAGGGAAATCCTAAAGCAATTCTTAAAGGTTATCTTATGAGCGCATACAGTGGAAACTTAGGGGTCCAAACTTCACAGGTCAAGGGTAAATGTATTACGAGTCGCAGCCTGTTTGCTCTGATACCATAATTGTAACACCCCAACCCGACAAGGGTAAAGATATCACGCAAATGGTTTCATATCAGATATAACAAAGCATACATTCAAAAGTAATACAAAGATTCTCAAGGGTTACAAAGGGAATACTGAAATTCCAAGGTTACAAAAACGGATACAATTTCTAACAATAAAATAACTTCTAATCATCTCTAGGCCAAAATATCTGTCAAGCCTTCTAGTCCAAAAGTCTCTTCACTCATACCCATCTTCCATCTAAAACCTGCCGCACACGAAAAGAAAACGTGCGGCTGAGCTTACAAAGCCCAGTGAACAGATATATAATAAACGGAAACGAAAGTAACGGAAATAATCAGATGTAGCATAATGAATGAGACATAAATAAAGTACAAGAGTAAAGGTTTAGGATAGTCATCCACCACGAGCCCAGAAACAGATCATATCATATCATAACAGTGTAACCATAAATCTTCATAATCATATAGAGGGGAGACCTCTCAGATAATCAGATAATATGAGGGGTGTCCTCATTCTTCAAATGGAGTAGCTAGCTCCCAGATATATGTGAAAGGCGTGTATTGCACACAAGCACCAGTCACCAGACAAATCATATCAAATCATGTTAAATCCACTAAACAGAACAGATCTAGGATTGCAATCCATACGCCCCCCAGAAACATATATAATCCATAGTCAAAGTAATGCGCATATCATAATCAGAATGGGGACGGTGTGAGAAATCACTCACCCACACATGAGTCATGCCAATGGTGCATCAAAGACATGGCCAGGTTACCTTCCTGGCTAGGGAAAACAGAAATGGCTCGGGTATCAAACTAAGAGTCAAGTATCATATCAAATCAGAGTGCCATATCAAAAGGTCCATATCAAATGGGTTCATAACAGATGGTTCATAACAGATATATCAGATGTAATGCCAAAGATCCAAATCAGAGTTTACCAGATTAAGGTTCATATTAAGTAATCAAGTCAAGGTTCATATCAAAAGTTCATTTCAAAAGTTTCTGTCAAAAGTCCATTTTAAACAATCCTTTATTCATGATTTTCATAAAACGATCCTTTAAAGTAATTCTCATAAAAATATTCTTTCAAAAAGGTTTTTCCTAAAAATTAGTCTTCCAAGAATAGTTTTCATAAAAGCTAGTAACATTTATATAAAAAATGGTTTTGCCTCATTTATAACCTCTTTTTAAAATGGTTTTTCTCAAAACATTTTCAAGGCATAATTATAAAAGGTCTTGATAACATAGCTTCATATCAGAGGTCATATCAAATGGGATCAACAGAGAAGGTTCAAGCGAAAGGGAATCATAGCAATCAACTCAGAAAATTAACGGATCAGAATACGAAAGAGATCATGAGAAACCTTAAAAGAAAAGGTCAGAATATCTGTACCTTATACCGCAAATGAAAACACAACAGAAATATCAAAGTCGGAAGCAAACTCCATCTTCAGCGAATCTACACGAATTCACAACTAACTTATTAAAAGCTTATTTAATTCAGATTACTTATTTAGTCGGCTTTCCCGTTTTAGCAACTTTCCATATTTTAGTAACTTCGGTTTAAAGTTCACAATTGATCATCTTAAGGTTTCATTACTGAGTTTAGGTTCATATAAGTCTAATTATATTATATCATTGTAAATGCACTTGAGGGCTTATACACTTTAATGAATCTTAAATGACATAACACACATATGTTCACATATTAAACTCTTGTTTAAATTCACTCCACGACACACCATTTTAACAGCTCAACAAATGAGCCCCACGCATGCATGAAACTAGTCCTGTATGATCACACTCATATATTTGTTTCACTTATTATACTCAGGTCTATATCTCATTATTTATGCATGATTCTATCCTCCTTTTTTATACGTATATATAATCCAGTTTCAAACACAAAATAGGTCTAATGCAAAGCTCTTTTTAACTGATTGATCAATCGCTACACAAGACCCATAATATACAATCTTTTAAGTCAACATATCCTCATGATATTACACGCTTCCCGTTACCAGGTTATAAGCCTTCCTGTATATACATTTCTGGTTTGCTATTTCACTCACACTATAGATCTAAATTTCATGCAACGAAACTGATTCTAAAAGTCTCGTTAATATCTTATATCGATAGTATGCATGCATGATAGACTAGTATTCCCACGTTAACATTCCCACATCTCAATCTTCTAATATTCATTTACATGTTCAACAACTGGTCACCTGCTTTATTTATTCTTCTTATTATGCACCACATCTTACTCTTCATTATTTCTTATTCTTATATATCCCATCTCTTATTATTATTCTTATTATATAAGACATATCATATAACAGATTTTTGGTCCATCTCTTACTACTATCCGAATATTATATTGTGTTGGGTGATAAAGTCGTGATTTTTAGTTAAAACATGCACCTTTCATCAGACCCCTCAACCAGATTTATCTCTTCTATATACAGGTTCAAGAAGTATGATACGACTATATGCATATCGATCTATAATTTAATGTTTCAAGCGACATTATCCAGATTTTAGGAGATATTTTAGTGATAAAAACATGTTTCAAATCCAGGTTCTTAACTTATGTTCATGTTGAATCGAATAACATATTCAGACTTTATATATGGACCTATAATCTCATCATTTTATGTGTTCTCTTAAACCTCCATTTAGTATACACTATTTGTCGATCACAGCTTGTTTTAGATTACAAATATAACACTTCATGTGGGCATGACGAGAGGAACAAGATCAAAGATGGAATATACCTCCGAGATGAACGAGTACAGATCGAAAGGAAACCGTTGTCAAACTCGAAATCCAGGCGAATTTAATACAACCGAACCCAACCCAACGAATACCCACGATCACACACCCCTCGAATCTGTTGTAACACCACGATGGGACCACCAAAGAAGCACCAAAATCTCCTTGTTTGCTGCTGTGTTTGCTGATCGAACAGAAGAGAAAAGAGGGAGGCAGCCGAAAGTTTTTGGAGAGAGAGGATTAGGGTTTTGGAGATGTTCGGTTATAATATTTTGAGGGGAAGCCGTGTGGATTGATTTGTATAAAATAGGGAATGCCAAGATTGTAGGGAAGATATCAATCAACATAATATATATTCTTATCTTATGCTAAACGAAATTTTGGAGCCTTTTTTTTTTTTTTGGTCACATATATGTCGCCCAATATATATTAGAAGTATAGGATTTTATTTATTTTGCACATATTGTTTACATAATGTAAGGTTTTAATTAATTTAACTTGTCCAATTATTATCGTTAAATACTTAGGGTACAATCGGGATTAACTATCTTAATGTTTTAAACATCTTTTACGAATTTGAGATCAAGGGTAATTTGGGTATTTTACGTGTTCAAAAATTTAGGGTTTTACAACTCTTCCCCTCTAACAGAAAAATTTCGTCCTCGAAATTTGGAGTCGCAAGGTTAGACAACGTCGCATCAAATCGTAATAGGTCGTCGCGAACAATTCTCACGCCCGGGGAGGTTTTTTTCCAGAAGGATCTTCAAAACAAATGGTTTCTCATGACTCGATCAAAACAAGATGCCTTCAGATTCCTCAGAAGGAGACAAATTAGGTTGATTCAGAACAAAAGGTCCATGCAACATAAAATGGACGTTAGACAATCTCCCGAAAGTTCACATGGAATACGAACAAGATTTCAAATCAAATTGACTGTGTCAACAGTAGAGAGCTCTTCACAGAGTTTTCCAGATTATAACTGAGATCAACAGAATGCGAAACGAGAGTCCAAACTCATCCAGATATCTAATGAACGAAAACCAGAGTATACGCATAGATAGGATGAACCTAACGTCTCACTAATCACGGATAATCCAGCGGGAGATTCAATTTCTAAACTTCTTAGGTACTCCCAAGATATCCTATGGCCACAATGAGTGCACGTTATATGGTGTAAGTATTATCACGTTGATCAGGCGTCATAATACTAGCACCACATAAATATGCCTTCATGATGATCATACTTTATCTCAAGTCGTAATCAAAACCACCTATCTTAATCCACCTAGTACTTCTACATTCTCAGAGGTCATCCACATCAAACACCATAACTAAGGGGAGAACGAACTACTCGAAAGAGTTAACTGAAGTCCCATAAGGTCTATCAGAATTTGGTACATTGCTAAAAAAACATCAGATCGTCCATCATTCATCAATTTCTCATAACAAAACCATCGTCCAGCATACGCAGAATGAACACCGAGCGGAATTACTAACAGAGAACATAACTCATTCAAGGGGTCCTATCGTTAGTTAACGGAAATTTGAGTAGGTCAAGAGGAAATGAATTACGTCATCCATAGCTTCATTCTTCACCAAAATCAACTCTTCCAAACACAAACGTTCACTTCAGAATTATCGTCCATTCAAATACATGATCTTAAACTTCTTCCAAGTCCATGCAGTCTATCGTATGATCATAGAGTGGAAAAGAAATATCAACTCGAGTCTGGTCCCTCAAGCCTTCGGCACTTCTCCTTGGAACTGTGGTGTAGTAACGTGAATCTCCGGCATGGTCACTGTGCCTTCTTCCATACGCGAGTCTGCTTCTGCTCTCAATTCATCCTTAGTACAACTAAGGTAAATAGAGAAGCAAGACTGTGTGTCTTTGACAGGTCTTTTACAAGATGATTTACATGCTCCTCTTTGTGCATAAAACTGAAATACTTCCCGGTGGTTATTCTCAGTTTGTCATCTCCCTTCTTAGAAGTTCTTGTGGTTGCTTCTTCAGTCCTTCAATCATCCACAGAGGTCGTCTGGTACGGAGTTTACAAAGATAGAACGAATCAATCATTGGCACGCGGAAATGGAAAAATGATTACGGTTAGTGATACGGTTAGGTTTACGATAGTTGATACGCTGACGCAGAATTTTCTCTTTCTTCTCCATAAACTAATAGGGTATTCAAAGTAATCACTGAGGTGCACAAGGTCATATTCCATCCGCTTCTTCAATCTCTCAACTTCTATAGCATCATGGTTCGTCAACTGAGATCGGTCCGAATTCGATTTCACTTCTTAAACAGGAGGGAAACGCAAGAGTTTCATCAGAAGCACTAGAATATTTGTACAACAAAACTTCCAATGCCAATCTTTCTAAGAGTGGATAATAGGTGTCAGGGGACAATCAACAATCAAATGAAATCGAGATAGAAGTTTCCATAGCAGGTTAAGCTTAACAGATTTGAGCGGTTTTAAAGGTTATCATAACGAAAGTGGGATGAAACATATTACTAACGGTCACAAATCAGATACAGTAGTCCCTGGCAGCGTATGAGGGCCGGCCAATCCATATCTTAAAGACCACAAAATTGAATATATCAAAGCAAACGGATTCGTAGGATGAGTACGGTCGTAAAACAGATAGGTAGTTCATATATCAAGGTCAATTACATGGTTCATCAAAGTGTTTAGATAGATTAGTGAACGGTTCAAGGTGTTGGAAATTTGTTTAGTTATTTAACCAAAGTGACAGGTAGGTTGGAAATCATCAAAATACCAACATCGTATAACTGTCAAAAGCGAGGCATATAGAATATCAGAAATCAGCATCATCAGGTTCAGTTAACAGTTTCACATCAAGACACAATTATCGTCTTATCCATGGCTAATAATCACCAGAGTTCTCGTAAGAGTAGAAATGGACTTCGCAAGGACAGAGTAATATCAGATGATACCTTTTTATCCAGCATGGGTAATGAATTAATAGAATGTGTCAACACATTATGGTTAAATGACTTTCGGGATAGTTGGAGAAGTATCAAACAGGTCGGGAGTGATGATCAAAATCAGGTAGTGGTAGCAAAACTTTAACAATCGGAAATCATGGTAGGGAGTTCAAAAATGGTTTCAAACACCGAAGGTGAAACATAGGAGGGTAGTCGTCAATGATCAATCAACCAATCCTTCATCAGAATAAAAATCAAAGTTAACTATTCAATATCGACAACGCAAGTCTTATCGTTCAGAAGTGAGAGGAAAACATTCTTATACTCGTTGTTAAAACACCACCAGACTTCTCATGAAAACGGAGATGTTTAAGACGAACTCAGATAGGGTCAGAAGATTCATAGATTATCAAAAGCAAGTAACAGAATGTATCAAGTAGGTTATCGTCATGGAGTTTCTCAGAATACCCGAAGAGACATCAAAATGATTAACAAAAGAATCAGAGGTCGGAGTCGGAATCTTAGGTGGTGCAAAGCGTGAGCTTAACAAGCAGGGCATAAATCAGAGTGATGCGGAAGCAATGCTACTTAAACAAAAGCCTTATAGTCTACCCATTCCTCACTGGTCAAAACTTAAGTTCCTATAGGGAAATCCTAAAGCAATTCTTAAAGGTTATCTTATGAGCGCATACAGTGGAAACTTAGGGGTCCAAACTTCACAGGTCAAGGGTAAATGTATTACGAGTCGCAGCCTGTTTGCTCTGATACCATAATTGTAACACCCCAACCCGACAAGGGTAAAGATGTCACGCAAATGGTTTCATATCAGATATAACAAAGCATACATTCAAAAGTAATACAAAGATTCTCAAGGGTTACAAAGGAAATACTGAAATTACAAGGTTACAAAAACGGATACAATTTCTAACAATAAAATAACTTCTAATCATCTCTAGGCCAAAATAACTGTCAAGCCTTCTAGTCCAAAAGTCTCTTCACTCATACCCATCTTCCATCTAAAACCTGCCGCACACGAAAAGAAAACGTGCGGCTGAGCTTACAAAGCCCAGTGAACAGATATATAATAAACGGAAACGAAAGTAACGGAAATAATCAGATGTAGCATAATGAATGAGACATAAATAAAGTACAAGAGTAAAGGTTTAGGATAGTCATCCACCACGAGCCCAGAAACAGATCATATCATATCATAACAGTGTAACCATAAATCTTCATAATCATATAGAGGGGAGACCTCTCAGATAATCAGATAATATGAGGGGTGTCCTCATTCTTCAAATGGAGTAGCTAGCTCCCAGATATATGTGAAAGGCGTGTATTGCACACAAGCACCAGTCACCAGACAAATCATATCAAATCATGTTAAATCCACTAAACAGAACAGATCTAGGATTGCAATCCATACGCCCCCCAGAAACATATATAATCCATAGTCAAAGTAATGCGCATATCATAATCAGAATGGGGACGGTGTGAGAAATCACTCACCCACACATGAGTCATGCCAATGGTGCATCAAAGACATGGCCAGGTTACCTTCCTGGCTAGGGAAAACAGAAATGGCTCGGGTATCAAACTAAGAGTCAAGTATCATATCAAATCAGAGTGCCATATCAAAAGGTCCATATCAAATGGGTTCATAACAGATGGTTCATAACAGATATATCAGATGTAATGCCAAAGATCCAAATCAGAGTTTACCAGATTAAGGTTCATATTAAGTAATCAAGTCAAGGTTCATATCAAAAGTTCATTTCAAAAGTTTCTGTCAAAAGTCCATTTTAAACAATCCTTTATTCATGATTTTCATAAAACGATCCTTTAAAGTAATTCTCATAAAAATATTCTTTCAAAAAGGTTTTTCCTAAAAATTAGTCTTCCAAGAATAGTTTTCATAAAAGCTAGTAACATTTATATAAAAAATGGTTTTGCCTCATTTATAACCTCTTTTTAAAATGGTTTTTCTCAAAACATTTTCAAGGCATAATTATAAAAGGTCTTGATAACATAGCTTCATATCAGAGGTCATATCAAATGGGATCAACAGAGAAGGTTCAAGCGAAAGGGAATCATAGCAATCAACTCAGAAAATTAACGGATCAGAATACGAAAGAGATCATGAGAAACCTTAAAAGAAAAGGTCAGAATATCTGTACCTTATACCGCAAATGAAAACACAACAGAAATATCAAAGTCGGAAGCAAACTCCATCTTCAGCGAATCTACACGAATTCACAACTAACTTATTAAAAGCTTATTTAATTCAGATTACTTATTTAGTCGGCTTTCCCGTTTTAGCAACTTTCCATATTTTAGTAACTTCGGTTTAAAGTTCACAATTGATCATCTTAAGGTTTCATTACTGAGTTTAGGTTCATATAAGTCTAATTATATTATATCATTGTAAATGCACTTGAGGGCTTATACACTTTAATGAATCTTAAATGACATAACACACATATGTTCACATATTAAACTCTTGTTTAAATTCACTCCACGACACACCATTTTAACAGCTCAACAAATGAGCCCCACGCATGCATGAAACTAGTCCTGTATGATCACACTCATATATTTGTTTCACTTATTATACTCAGGTCTATATCTCATTATTTATGCATGATTCTATCCTCCTTTTTATACGTATATATAATCCAGTTTCAAACATAAAATAGGTCTAAAGCAAAGCTCTTTTTAACTGATTGATCAATCGCTACACAAGACCCATAATATACAATCTTTTAAGTCAACATATCCTCATGATATTACACGCTTCCCGTTACCAGGTTATAAGCCTTCCTGTATATACATTTCTGGTTTGCTATTTCACTCACACTATAGATCTAAATTTCATGCAACGAAACTGATTCTAAAAGTCTCGTTAATATCTTATATCGATAGTATGCATGCATGATAGACTAGTATTCCCACGTTAACATTCCCACATCTCAATCTTCTAATATTCATTTACATGTTCAACAACTGGTCACCTGCTTTATTTATTCTTCTTATTATGCACCACATCTTACTCTTCATTATTTCTTATTCTTATATATCCCATCTCTTATTATTATTCTTATTATATAAGACATATCATATAACAGATTTTTGGTCCATCTCTTACTACTATCCGAATATTATATTGTGTTGGGTGATAAAGTCGTGATTTTTAGTTAAAACATGCACCTTTCATCAGACCCCTCAACCAGATTTATCTCTTCTATATACAGGTTCAAGAAGTATGATACGACTATATGCATATCGATCTATAATTTAATGTTTCAAGCGACATTATCCAGATTTTAGGAGATATTTTAGTGATAAAAACATGTTTCAAATCCAGGTTCTTAACTTATGTTCATGTTGAATCGAATAACATATTCAGACTTTATATATGGACCTATAATCTCATCATTTTATGTGTTCTCTTAAACCTCCATTTAGTATACACTATTTGTCGATCACAGCTTGTTTTAGATTACAAATATAACACTTCATGTGGGCATGACGAGAGGAACAAGATCAAAGATGGAATATACCTCCGAGATGAACGAGTACAGATCGAAAGGAAACCGTTGTCAAACTCGAAATCCAGGCGAATTTAATACAACCGAACCCAACCCAACGAATACCCACGATCACACACCCCTCGAATCTGTTGTAACACCACGATGGGACCACCAAAGAAGCACCAAAATCTCCTTGTTTGCTGCTGTGTTTGCTGATCGAACAGAAGAGAAAAAGGGAGGCAGCCGAAAGTTTTTGGAGAGAGAGGATTAGGGTTTTGGAGATGTTCGGTTATAATATTTTGAGGGGAAGCCGTGTGGATTGATTTGTATAAAATAGGGAATGCCAAGATTGTAGGGAAGATATCAATCAACATAATATATATTCTTATCTTATGCTAAACGAAATTTTGGAGCCTTTTTTTTTTTTTTTTTGGTCACATATATGTCGCCCAATATATATTAGAAGTATAGGATTTTATTTATTTTGCACATATTGTTTACATAATGTAAGGTTTTAATTAATTTAACTTGTCCAATTATTATCGTTAAATACTTAGGGTACAATCGGGATTAACTATCTTAATGTTTTAAACATCTTTTACGAATTTGAGATCAAGGGTAATTTGGGTGTTTTACGTGTTCAAAAATTTAGGGTTTTACAACAGTTGATTACAAAAGTTTCAAGTTTGGGTGATAATTGTAATAAATACAAGTATTGGTAAAATGAGTAGTGGGTTACGTTGTTATACACCCATAGTTCGTTTGTTTGCCCTAACCGGGTCAACACAAAGGTAGTTCGTTTGTTTGCCCTAACCGGGTCAATCACAAAGGATAGTTTGTTTGTTTCCCCTAACCAGGTGAAATGTTAAGTTAATCCATAGGGTTTATATGCAAATCAGTTGAACACAAGTTTCAAGGTTGGGCCACGTTATTGCACCCATAAAAGAAATAGTGGGCCACGTTGTTTCACCCATAACAGAAACAGTGGGCCACGTTGTTAGCACCCATAACAGAAACAGTGGGCCACGTTGTCAGCACCCATAACAGAAACAGTGTGCCATGTTGTTAGCACCCATAACAGAAACAGTGGATACTTGTCTTCATGGTTGTAGTATGTATCTCTTCACGAGATTGAAAAATGTATAAAAGTGGGATTATGAACTTATAGTAATATGTAAAAGTTTAGAGTACTAATGAAAGTAAAATCAAGCAGTTAAGCATGTATCTCCCCCAAAGAGTTTATAAAACAATTAAATGAGAAAAGGTGGGCTATGACTCACCTCAGCGTATGGTGAATAAGGGATGCAAGTGATGTCAAGAAATAGTAGCACAACGGTAAGGAATTAGCATGACCTAATAAATATAAGCTTGTGTCAAAATATGACACGCGGACAAGTACTCGATACATATGAGTTTTCAAAAGATAATACGTTTTAGTTTTCGTGGAAGACTTGTATCAATGTTTGTAAAAAGTTTAGTATCATCATTCGTGTGGTGGTATGAAATCATAGACTCAAGACAAAACACACGCCAAAGTATAATATATATAAAACATATATATATTATACTTAATAGCCCCGATAATAGTACAATGGGCGATCACCCGATATCTTAAATCCAATACCTTAAGTCTGATATCTTAAGTCCGTCACGAGTCTAAATAATCCAATACGTCGAAGATATATCCGATTGTCCAATGTATAGCCCAATGTTCAAACTTAAAGGTTTTTAGTTCAATGTCCAAACTTAATAATTTTTGTCTAACGTCCAATATAATAAAGTCAGTTATGTATCGTTACATTTCGAGTCCGTTATGTCAACTTGTCCAAAGTTTGTCCAAACGTCTCAACATCAACAGTCTTCATCTAATGTCCAATATATATGTATATATTGTTAATAAATGGGATAATTCTTTGAAAAAGCATCATACTTGTAACAAATGTCAGTTTTGCGTAGCGAACTAAAAAAAACTACTCTTTTATACATTAATGTTAACATTTTTGTCTGCAAGTGATAATAAAGAAAAAAAAAAAAAAAAAAAAAAAAAAAAATCAATCTGTCATGACCATTATTACCCTTGAATTTTTTAAAATTGCGTTCACCGTCCCTATTTTTTCGTAATTCTTTTTCTTTATCTGATTTTTTTTCGAAATTCTTTTTTTCTCAAAATTTTTTTTCTAAAATTATTTTTTTTTCGTGAAATAATTTTTTTAGATTTTTTTTTGAAAAATTTTTTTTAGAAAAATAAATTTTTTTTTCCATTTTTTTTTCAGAAATATTTTTTTTTAGAAACTTTTTTCGAATTTTTTTTTTTTTATAAATTTTTTTTCTGAAATAATTTTTTAGTTAAATAATTTTTTTCGAAATTATTTATTTTCCATTTTTTTCTGAAATAATTTTTTAGAAATATATTTTTTTTCTATTTTTTCTGAAAAAAAATTTTTTCGAAAAAAAAATTCTAAAAAAAAATGGAAAAAATAATAATTTTAGAAAAAACAATTCAGAAAAAAATAAATTTCGAAAAAAAAAAATTTGAAAAAAATAAGGACGTTGGACGCAATTTTCTCCAAAAACAGAGACTATTTATGTAATTTAGCCTAAGGACGGTGGATGCAATTTTCGCAAACTCACAGGACCATTTATGTAACTTGGAAGGGTAAAATGGTCATAATACTCAAAAAAGACAAAATAGTCGAGTTGGATGGTCAGACAATGAAATTTTTTTGTTCGGTACGCGAAAGTCACATTTTTGACAAGTATATTGCTTTTTCAAAGAATTATCCCTTAATAAATTAAACACACCCTTATTTATTTTAAATAGGGCCTCGGCCCGTTAACAGCCCAATAATTATATAGTGGGCTTTACCCAATAACAAAACCGAACGTACCCTATCGATGGCTACGGCCCAAAAGCAATCCAAACATCCCATGACATAATTTAGTTTCAATCACCATTTCAAAAAACATATACTATCCCAGTTATAGCACCCTTTTGTGGTGTTATTGTTGTTTATAGACGAACCAAGACACACCCCATCATAAGTAGGGCTGGACAAAGCGCTCGCCGCTCGTTCGAAAAATTGCCGGAAATTGCTCGCATCGATCCGTCGCTTGATTGTAAACGAGCCGCTCCGCTCGGTTCGGTTTGTAAACGAGCCAAGCATGAGCAAAGGTCTGCTCGCTCGGATCGGCTCGAATATTTTTATTATATATATAAATATATTAATATATTATATATGTATGTATTTTATAAATATAAATTTATCTTGTAACTACATTCTATTAGATTTATGAATTAACATTTTTGTATTTAGCCCAAATAACACTTAGCCCAATTAAAAGTCCATCCAAAATCCAAAGACGTACACGTACACACTAATATAAACCCTAACCTCCTCTTTTCCCTTCACATCTCACTTTAGCATAAAAAGAATTAGGGCTGAAGGCGCCACCCACCTCAACCACTACATCTCATCGACTGAATCTGGTTTGAGGTAATGATGCGTGGTTTTGCGACCTTATAACAGGTTTTACCTCTCGAGGGATCTCAAGAGGCTTGCAATCCCCACCAGGCAGTGTACCTGACCGATGTAGTATAGTGTAGTGGAAAGTACCGGGGGATTGATCGTTCTCTAGGGGAATAGTGTCGTTAGGATTGAAAAACTACTCTAATAGGTCTAAGGGTGAAGGAAGATTCTTTTTGTATTTTTATAATTTTTTTTTATAAAAGCAAGTAAAATCTCGGGTTTGAAGGAGTGGGCGGAATTAGTTGCTAGTCAACTAACCCAAATAACTACAATTGCAAATAAAATAAAATGACTAAAAATAAAAAGGGTGGTGAAACTTATATGGAGAGAAATGTGTTTACTTAGATTTCCTTACTCCCTAACTATCTTTTACCGGTTGATTAGTGTGTATTAATTGCGTGAATGACGGGTGTATTCCTTAATACCAATCGTGGGGTGGCGTACGTACTTCCCC